>LJIJ01006172.1:0-10031 GCA_001718145.1 Orchesella cincta
TCTCGCCAATGATGATTTCGGGCACGCATCTTTGGTCCAATATTCGTGGAATCCAGCAGTTAACTTTGCCAATTTTCTTTCATCCGACCACCCAGACATCAAAAAGCAAGAGTCTCATCTTCTTCACTGTCCGATTCAGATGAGGACCACTTGGCAAGATTTTGAGCCATATTGCTATAAAAAATTATATTTGTACTGGATTAGTTCAATTGTAAGCTGTAGAGATAATCCTATTTTACTGAAATTTAAAGATTCTACATGAATATTTAACTACATATAATATTTAGAATTCTCAAACCTTACGATCTCGAATAACCCCAGAGATATTTGAACCTTTCTGAATACTGTCTAAAAGTATTTTAGTGTACCCGAAAATTATAAATATAAAGTCAAAATATGAGAAAACTAAAAATTCTGAATTTTAAAAACAGATAATTAACCACTGACAATTAATCAGCGTAGCTTTATTATCGCCTCTTCCCAACAAAAACTGACGAAGAAATAATAAAGTATAAAATCAGGAGACAACAACACACAACCGTTCAGACGTTCCTGAAAAATCCAAACGAGAGCTTGAATGTGTAGCCGAGTGTAAATGAAGCAAAATGAATTGCAGAATATGGAGAGTTAAACGAGAAGAATGTCTGAAGAAACCAAATGAATTGGGACACCGAGAGAGATTATATGATGAGTATAGAAACTCGTTCAAAAGTTATCGTAATTTATTCCATCGTATTCGCAATCCCTGAAGCCAGGTACCAGGAAGAAGAAGGTTTTGTAATCCATTATGCATAACGTGAATGAAAAGTCAGTCATTGTTCGTGTGACCATTGTTCGTAAGGAAATCATATCATGCAAAGAATGTCGAAGACAACGGTGGTGATATAAATGCATGCAACAAAGTAAATTTGTGCAGTTGAGCGTGTCACTCTATGGCATATCAGCGCGACATTCAAATTTAGTTTGAGAGCAGCGGTGAGAAGAGAAAAACTCGACGTGCTTGCAAATTTTAATGAAGGAGATATCAGTTGTTGGTTTTAATTGTGCTATAAGTTAGTAAAAAAGCATCATCATGGCGCGTTATTATCAACGACCGGAAAATGCCCTTAAAAAGGCGACTGGTAAATAGTTCTTTTTTGCATATTTTCTTGGGAAGGATGAAATTTCAGTGTTCAGAGTAGATAATGATTAGTTTAATTGTTGCGATTTAGAATTTATCGAGGTTGGGAAGCCACCAGGGCATTGGATACCCTCTACGATGTTATCAAGGGGAGAAGTATCGATCCTTCAGTGAAAAGGTTTCGAACCGATCATGCTCAAGTATTTGGAGTTGTGTGTTGAGCTCAAGAAAGCACACACTGCCAAGGAAGGCTTGTATCAATACAGGATTCATGTGTCAATCAGTAAGTATTGATGTAAATGTAAATATTTCTGTAATGGGTTTAATGTTATCAAGGACAATGCAAAAACTGTGTTTTATTCTTGTGTCATTTTTAAGGTGAATGTTGGCCTGCTGGAGAAAGTCATCAGAAGTTACATTCGGATGGCTGAAGATAGAACAGAGGCAGCAAAAGCATTGATAGAGCAGAAGACGGCGGCTGAGGCTTCAACAGAGTCAATTTCCATTGTTGAAGTTGATGACTTGGACAACTTATCAATGGCTGATATGACACTTTTGAAGTATGGTTTTAAACAACATAATATTGCATTTTTTAAGTGAAAGTATTTATAACAATGTTTTGTTTATAGTGTCGTAACTGAAGAACAGGCACAAGAAAGGAGTGGACGCACCGCTCTGATTCCTTGGGTCAAATTTCTTTGGGAGTCGTACACACAGTGTCTTGATTTACTCAGGAACAATCCTCGACTTGAGAACCTGTATCATGACATTGCACAAATGGTAATGGTTTCCGGAATATTTTTTAGTAACTTTCCACAAGTGTAATTAAAACTTAAACTTGGTGCATCTTTGTTCCCCCAGGCATTCAAGTTCTGTCTCGCTTACAGCCGAAAGACAGAATTTAGGAAGCTCTGCGAACTCTGGAAAAGCATTTTGATGATATTATCAATCGCCAAGGCTCGCAGATGAACAGCATTGACTTCTCATCGCCGAAACGCAACAGCTTAACATGGAGACGAGATTATCCCAGTTGGACTCTGCTATCAGCTTTGGAGTTGTGGCAAGATGCATACAAGGCCATTGAGGATATCCATCTTTTAATGAACCAATCCAAGAAATCTCAAACCAGAATGATGGCTTACTACTATCAAAAAGCTGTCCCTTGTTTTCTGGAAAGCTGGCAACCTCTTGTTTCATGCAGCTACCTTGATGAAATATTACTTGTTGTGCAAAGACATGAAAAAGAATGTGTCGGCTGACGAGCTCCAAAAGTAAGTGCTCTTCCCTTTTCAATCAAAGGTGTAGTACGTCCATGCTAGCATTTGACTAAATTCAAAACTTTCACTCTAATAATAGGAACGCATCTCAAGTAGTGTTGGCTACTATGGCCATCCCTTTCCCGGTTTTGCATCCAGAGTTCGAACGGTTTGTTGAAACGGATAAGGGAATGCTTGAAAAGTCTCAAAAGTTGGCTACATTGCTATTCCTTCCTCAACCACCCACGAGGGCATCCATAATTCGTGATATTAGCCGTCATGGAATTTTAACCAATGCATCCAACCCCTCCAAGATCTGTACGAAGTTTTGGAAAATCAGTTCAACCCACTTAGTCTCTGCGCTGATGTTGAGGGTTGCTGAAAACGCTGCTGCTGCTGGGGCACCCACTGATTATATGGAGCAATACATTGATCCCTTGAGAGAAGTTACACTTGTACGCCTTATTAAGCAGATTTCGCAGGTATGAATCATCCTTTTGCAATTACACGTACTTATAATTAGTCGCATTTTGGATGATTTAGTAACCCTTTAAATTGGTTTAGGTGTATCAAACAATTGACTACGACCATTTGATGAATATGACTGTATTCTCCAATCAAATCCAACTGGAACAAATTCTCGTTGATGCTGTAAGGTACACTGACATGCAGATCACTGTGGATCATCGGTCTAATTGTATCAAGTTTGGTGCTTCATTGGCTGAAGCCTCCCGCGAGGACCTTCCTGAAGGGCCCCATTTGCAAATCATGCCATCAGAAACTGTTCGCCTTCAACTTGTTAACATTATGGACTGCCTGCAGGATACTGTGGAAATGATCAGCCCAGTTCAAGTTTCGGTAAAGTGAAACATAAATGAAATTATATAAATTACTTTACTGGGATTGTTCTAATCAGTTGGACTTTTATTTGAATAGAGAGAAGATGATATAATTCGAGCAGAATCTTGGCTCAATTAAGACAAACCGAAGCTCAGTATCACCGGTCCTTAATTGCGCGCCACAAGGTAATTGCGGAGCGTCGAGAAGAATTGGAAAGAAGCGCAGTTGACAAAGAGTATGAAGAAAAGCATGCTGAGCAAATGATCAAGCAGCAAATGATGATGGAGGCCAAGCGGCTCGAAACAGAGCGTGACGAACGCGAAAAGAAGAAGGTAAAATCGGAGAAACTCGGAGAAGTTGAATGGGAAGCCCACGACGCTCAACGCATTGCTCACCTTATTGAAGAACGTAAAATTGCTGTAGTTAATCGGGACAGAATGAAGCGCATGAGAGAAGACAAGGACAAATTCTTGAAAAATCTGTTGGATGCTCGTCGTGACCTTTTCATGGAGAAATTGAACGAGTTCGAAAAGAGTTTCCGGGCAGAGAAAACTAGGCGAATGGCTGAAAGAAAGGATCAGAGAAAGCAGGAACGTCGTCGAAAACACGATGAAGAAAAGGCTCGTCACGAGGCAGTAAGAAAAGCTTAAAATTCGCTTCGGAGGGTGATGACTGAATCTTGGTTAATAAGATAACCTTAAAATTAACTTTAATTAAAATGATTTTTTTTCTGGAAAAGGCTCGGGAGTGTTCGTACGTACCACCATCCAGGAGGGGGAATCAAGTTCTTGGCGCCTCATTTGTGCCACCTACCATGAGGGGCAGCAGTTGGCATATATATAACTCAACGAAGAAACATCGTGAAGCATTTGCAGACTCCAAAACTAGTGATGAAGACAAACCCAAGTCAACCATTGACTACTTCCGGGGAAAAAGAAAATGTAAGAAGGAGAAGCCAAACAAAGCTAGTTCACTATCCACCTCCCAAATCACGAAAGGTCCCCGGTAAAGGAATGAACAGTTTTGGATTCTTCAACTACTCCACAACGGAGACCTACTTACTCCAATCATTCCAGCTCACAAGGAGTTCATGCGGGATACTGGCATTCTCGCCCTGGATTGTGAAATGGTTGGAGTTGGCCCGAAAAGAAAAGATGCGTTGGGGAGGATTTCAATCGTCAATGAGTTTGGCTACTGCCTCTATGACAAGTTTGTGAAGCCCAGTGCCGTAGTGACTGAGTACAGGACGCCGTATAGTGGTATTCGGAAAAAAGACTTGAAGAATGGTAGTTAATTTAATATAGTTCAAACCGTAGTGAATTTATATGAGTTTTTTGTGTAAATAATCACTATTATTTCAATATTTCAGCCACTCCTTACAGTGTCGTTAAAAATGAGGTGCTCGACATCATCGATGGGGAGGATCATATTTTGGTCGGTCACAGCTTGGAACATGATTTTGGGGTTTTGAAGTTCACCCATCCAAAGAAGTTGACCAGGGATACGGCTGAGTTAATTCAATTATTTCTAGGCTCGTTTTCATGTTAATTTTGTAAAGTTTTAATTTTTGTCGTGTTTCAGTTACTTCGGAAAGGTGCTCAACTGTGGGAGGTGGACCCATCGTTGAAGTCACTTACGTGGAAGATTCTTGGAGTGGAAATTCAGTTCATCGGTAAGCAGTGCCTGTTTAAATGGATCCTTGACTTTTAGATTACCGATGCCCAAGCTGCAATGTGTATCGAGTCCGCCAAAATGATTGGGAGAGAAGCACAAGTTTTGAAGCAGACAAGGTTCGAAGACTTGAATGTTACTTGCTAATGGAGTCTTTTTACAGATCATACTTGTATGTTTAAGTGGTAGGTGGTCATAAATGAGAAATCGAACTCGCCGAACTGATAGCCAATTTGTGTATGCCCATGCCTGTAATAAATGAACTATGATGTTAGATAGACTGTCAACTATTTTAGTTACTGGTTAAACTGCACTTGTTTTATTGAAATTCATCATTCGTAATATTTCGTAGTTAAACTGTTAATATATACAATTTTTTCGCATGTGTTCCTTCATATATCCTCCGTAAAATCCTCCCGTCTCCATCTATCTACAGCCCAAACTTTATAAACCATCCCTGGCTCTTGCAGTAGTTAAGGTCCCTATAAAAATAGTCCATGGCTCCTTCCTGCATTTCAAAATAATCCGGAATGAGTTTCACCACATTCCGCACCTCCACAACTCGCTGCTTCGTCTCCACCCTCCAGCCACTTTCTGAGGATAGCAGCACTCGTAAACACATTCATGATGTTGCTCTCTTCACTATAAAAGTCTTTAAACAGGCCCAGCGCCTCCCCCTCCTTCTCCCCCGCTTCTTGAATTTTCTTGGTAAACTCGGAAAACTCGACAATATCAACTTATGTCCAAACCTGGCCGCTACTTCCACAAACTCCTGGTCCGTGTCGGGTTGAGTGGGAGTCAGATTGAAAACTTCAATGGAGGTCGCTCTCTCATCAAAAAAGAGCCGGATGCTTACCCTCGCGCAATCGTCAACCGGGCGACGGCCAAGGCTGCGGGTGGAGGGAATCACCCCATTTTTCATATAAACATGAATCTCAACAGCGCGTGGTTATTTCCAAGGTGCATCTTCCTGTCTCCTTTTCTCCAACAATGAGAGGAAATCTAAAGATTTTCGTGGGGATTCCCTTGCCGCCCTCCTTCATGAGCATATCACCAACATATTTCGAGACGGGGTAGCCTAACGTCGTCACATTATCGTACTCTCCCATTTCTGGCCACCTCCGAGATCCCCGTCCTCCTCCACGGTGTTTACAGCGAGGAGGGATGACGCGTGTAGATAAGTTTTAACTTTTTTCGGTGGCAAACTCCAAAATATTTCTAATGCCCCGACGTTAACAGCCCTCGTATCTTTGGTTGACGCTCGTTTTGTAGTGCTCCGTGTGCAGGACGCTTGCAGCGCAGTTGAACACAGCGTCCATGTTTTGACTTAGCTCCTCCCAAACATTTGTTTCCAACCCGAGATGAGGCTCCGCCACATTTCCACTCACACAGAACCTTTGTTATCCAGATGGAGGGATTTACTTTCCAAAGCCTTTCTGAGTCTGTCCTCAACACCCTCATTTTTACGTGGACGTATCAAACAAACCACCTCTGAAATTTGGGAGAGGCTCACCAACTCCTTCAAGATGTATGGCCCTAAAAGCCCGGTAACTCCGGTGAGAAGGACTCTGGAAACTTCCTAATATTTTAGCTTCCTGACCGGGTTTTGCCGCAATCTCCTCGGGAAGCTGACAATCCTCGAGGATGAGCTGATTAACCTCCTCTTGTGTCGGTGGCTTGATCCTCCTCCTCAACAGTGCCCTCAATTAGATTAAAGGTGGTGGCAAGGAGGTTCATTGTGTTGCAGTCTTTAATTGCCCCGGCATTCACAACTAAACGATCTCCCATCAATATTTGAAGGCTGTTTTTGATCTCCACAAACATGAGTGAGTCGACCCCCATCTCCTGGAGGTTCGTGTCCCCTCCCACCTCTTCCCTGGAGTCGAGCTTGAGCACATTTCGGAGAATGGTTTGGAGCTGGAGTTTGAGCAGCCCTGTTTTCTCGTCGAGACTCACAAAGGAGTCATACTGCTGCCAAAACTCATCCGATTTAATAAGGGTGAGGTACTAGCGCCCATGGACGCCTTCCAAACCCGCTCATCCAGGTAGATGGCGACTTGCGGCGAAACTTTGCTCAGCATCACAAAAGATTCGACGTTGAGCACTGCGGTTTGAGTCCGCTGCGTTTTCATTACGTATTCAAGGCCGGCAATTCCTTGGAGGTTGGAAATGTTGTTGATACCGACCACATCAATCTCTTTCGCGACCCCAACTTCTCCCCACTGACCCCAGTTGATGGTGGTCGCAGGGAGACCAATGGAGTGTCGGTAGTGAGCCAGAGCATCCTCAAAAGCGTTTCCAGCAGCGTGGTTACTCTGTCCAGGAGGTCCTATATGGGAAGCGACAGATGAAAATAGGATAAAGTGCTCGAGATTTAGATCCTTCAACTCATGGAGGTTGAGGCTCCCTGGATTTTCGTGAGAAGGTGGAGCTCAGCTTGGACCAGTCTAGGTTGACAATGAGCCCATCTGAAAGGGTTCCAGCGGCGTGCATTACTCCCTTCAGGGGTGGCAACTTCCACGCCGTCAGCTGATTTTGGATGAGATTCTGTAGCTGCTCGAAATTGGCAACGTCGAGCTGAACTGGAAGAATGTTGGCTCCTTTGGAGTTGAGCTCATCAATTCTCCGCTGGGTGTGGAATTGGGTGGGTTTCTGCTGCCAAGGATGACATGCTTCGCTCCACTTCCCAGCATCCATTGGCAAACCACGAAGCCGATACCTCCCAGCCCTCCGGTTATCAAGTAGGTGCTTTTTTCATTAAACATGGGAGTGAACGGGATCATCTTCCCGTCTTCATGTCGCAGTTCTGGCATCACGCAAACGATTTTTCCAATGTGCTTCGCCTTCTGCAAGAACTGGAGCCCTTCTCGGACATGGAGAGCGTCAAATCTGAGGTAGGGAATAGGTTTGATCACCCCCTGTTCCATGAGAGATCTCACACTTGCGATAAGTCTCCCCCACTCCAATCTGTCCGACTGGACAGATCGATGGCTGTGTAGTGGACGTCTGTCTCAATTTCTTCACTTCTTCTTCACTCCAAATGTTAAGCTTGCTCATTTCAATGAACCTCGCTCCCTTCGCACAAGCCTTCAACGTTGCTTCTTTGAACCCTTCCCCTGTCAACGAATTCAGCACAACATCAACCCCTCTCCCATTGGTCAGCTCTAAAATCTGGTCTCCAAACTGGGTATTCCTCGAATGGAAAATGTGTTGGATGCCCAATGACCTCAAGTAAGTCTGTTTCCGTTTGCTGCCCGCAGTAGCAATGATTTTGCAACCACACTCTTGCAAATCTCAATCGCACTTAGCCCAACACCCCAGTCGCGTGTGAGAAGCACAATCCTCCTTCTTGATTTTCGCCACCTCCATCAGACAAAGGACCGAAGTCATGTAGACTGCTGGCATCGTCGCCCCTTCGGAATAGGAAACCTTGTCTGGGAGATGAAGCACAAGGTCTTCCCCAACACAACATGACTAGGCATCGCCGTGAAGTGAACATTACAGCCGCAAACCCTATCCCCAACATTCCACTTCGTGACCTTTGACCCAACTCGCTTTACCATTCCAGCAAAATCAAAACCAACAGTGTTGACATCCTTAAAATCATCAGATGGTTTGATGACACTCAGCACATCCCTGAAATTGAGGGCGGATGCCTTAATCTGAACTTCCACCTCATCCTCCTTCAAACTCCCAAGCTCCAGCGGTCCAAACTGGAGATCTGAGATAGATTTTGAGTCCGGGAGCACCAACTGGAACCTATCAGAGCCGGGTGGAAGCTTCAGCGCGTTGAGCAGAGGTTTGTGAGGCTGAAACTTGGGAATGTAGCGGAAGTCCCCGTTGAAAGCCACCTGGTTTTCCTTCTCCGTGCTCCAGATCTCTTGGAACAGTTGCCGGAGTCGGAACTCCGTTCCCACTCCCCATCTGCGATAGCTATGCAGCGGTGTTGACGTAAAAGTTCTCATTCTTCATCGATTTGCTGAAAGCCCCACACCGTGCTTGCTGCGAAGGAGGACATCTCACTTTCTTCAAGGGAACTACGTCCTTCAAAATCAATGACATGCGCGGAATCACTTTGAGATGGAGGGTGAGGAAGGTCTTTGTGACATTAAAATAAGGATGAAGCAGCTCCTCCGGGCTTTCTCCATTGTTTCCAAGTGCCCAACAATACACAATCCCCTCAATTTCAACTCCACGCTCTTTGAGAGTGGTGAAAAGCTTGGAGAAGTCACCAATCTCAGTCTTCTTCAAGGTAAACGAACTTCCCTCCTGTTTAAATCCCTCCCCACTCGTCACCCCGATCACTGGTCGACCTGCAACCTCCTCAATTTTTTCCATGAGATGAGCCGCCAAGGGTTCCTCTGGATCATGAAAAACTAGCCAACTTTTTCCTCCCTTGATGAGCTGCGTGGGAGCCACCGTTTTCTGGACGAAGAGGAGGGAGGCGTAGTCCTCAAAAACGGAGAAAATCCCGTCAACCCAAAACCATTTTCACTGAGCACTTTCTTCCAGGTTTTTTTTGTCGAGGGTGCAAAACTTTGGTCTCAGCTCAAAATCCTGGAACCTCCAGTAGCCCTCCAGTGTCCGAATAGGAAGGCGAGCACCCTGTTCACACGGGTTGACTCCTGGATCACCAGCTTTCCAAAGGGTTTCATCAGCAGCCTTATATTTCTTAGAGCTTCGCCAATATCTCTTGTGGCATGGATGACCTCAGCGGCAAACACGAGATCGAAGTAGCCGGGAGTAAAAGCCTGGGCAATGGGATCCTCCTCAAGGTTCAGCTTTTTGAACACGAGATTCTGGAGCTGCTTCTCGAACCGCTTCTCAGCGGCGGGGAAGAAGGCGGCGGAGATATCCGTGTAGGTGTACTCGTACCGGCTCCCATTCTCCAACAATTTATCAAAAATCTCCAAGATAAACTCCGAAAAGGAACCTTGTAATTTTAAAGTTTAAATTCAGTTAAAAATTTCTTTTTCTAAACATAAAAATTGCTTTATTTTAAAAAGTAAGACCTGTGCCAGCTCCAACTTCTAAAATCCTTATCGTGAAGCCTGGGCTCGCCTGGGAGTTTGTGAGATGATTTGCCTGGAGTTGGGAAAAGGGTACAAATTCTGTGACATGGAAGGCCTGTCCGTAGTGGTGGT
>LJIJ01006173.1:0-10031 GCA_001718145.1 Orchesella cincta
ATTTTATGTAGCTGTCAATGCGTGTAACGATGTGAAAGCATTGCGCAACTACAGCTTTTGTAAACTTTGTAAAAGTAGCCAAACACTTCGGCAAGAGTATCTGGAAAGTAGTGGGATGTGAGAGATATGATCAAACGATATGATACTAAGAATGTCTTATGAATATTTTAATATATATTATAATGAGAACCATAGCTATAAAACAGGATCATCTTTACTGATTGGACTGGCCACTTGGGCTGCTTCTGAAGTAGGAGAAAGAATAGCATAGGAATTTTACATTCTACACCATATAAAATTGTACAATTTTATACTGTCATGCATCTATAGTGTATGCATTTAATAAGAGATGCTACGTACGTATACCATTTTATATAGTTTCAATAAATGGACTACCTACGGATGTTTTATGTTGAATAGCATGCATGCCTATTTCTTAAATGTAGGTGAAGATGACGGAAGCTTTATCAGACAGGAAACTCTATGAGGTATTAACGTAATGGAGCCGATTTGCAATGGAGCGTGCGTAAGGATATCATTAGGAATAAATGTGTTTTTATTCTATGAAATGTTATTAAATTATCTTTACTGTTTACAAAGATATATCTATGCAATTAATTATAACGAAGAATACGAAAGTAAGTTAATTTTTACTTAACTAGATACGAATCGAAGTTACGTAAAACTAGCGAAGAAACTACTTACTCCACCACAAGTTGAACATTACAAAAAAACATGTTTATGAGAAATATTGTATTAACATCCTATACAAACTTAAAATGAAAAGCACCATGACCAGAATTGAGATAAATCAGGAGACTTTAAATTCGCAAACCAATGGCATCATTTTAAAGGGTATTTAAAACTAAGCATGACACAACCGAATGAATTTAAGTGTGAATTTCCTGCTAAACGTTATGATTTCTTTCGGCACAAGCTCGTGACTCCATTCTTAGATGAGTGCTTGGAAGCCTCTTCCACCTTTTGTTTTGCGTTCTGCATCGAGTCCTTCTTATCGCGAATTTGTTTATGTTTACAATTAGTTGAATGCTGATAATTAGCTAAAACCATCACCACAAGGAAATAGCATCACAAGTTTAACAACAAACCATAGGATGCTATATCATCCTGATAGCTAATCGACAGGTATCGTGATCCTACCATCCCTCGATTACCTTGACTTTTGACTCTGACCAATTCAATCAGTGGAATAGAAAGTCATCTACAGTGGCCGAGTTTTTATGCAAGTAAATGAACAAATAAGTTAGAATGTTGTGTTTTTAATTTCCAATGAGGTTTGTGATACTTGACGGCTTACAAACACACTGTTTTGTTACCTATTTCAGATTCCAGCTCATACATGGCTGACCCCACAATGAAACGACATGCTACGAGTTCCATCGGACTTTCTCACTCTCCTGATGAATCTATCGAGGAATCTGTGGCCAATCAATGGGGCCAGGTGATTCCGAGGTGAGAGTTAACTCATAATACGAATTTTTTAAATTATATCACTTCGTTCAAGATAATGAGCCATCTTTTCATTTCCAAGCTATTGGAAAAGGTCATTGAGAAGCTGAACTTTGAGAAGGACCGACGCTCCGTTTTAAAAATGCGTGGGGTTCATCCACATTGGAATGAAGGGGTCAACAGGGTGTTGGAGCGAAGAAGGCTACCAATTTTGCGCAAATGGGACCCTTTTTCTGAGCGTAGGTGGACGGTTAACAGCTCCAAGAAACATGGCCAAATTGGCTACTTTATCACCAAATTGGCTACCTTTTTTATACAGATAGGTATTGCAAAAAGTCAAAAAGTAGCCATACTGGATATGTTGAGTCTCATTTTTAAACGGTTCAATAAAATGTAAAACGGATTTCACCATCGTATTCAGCCTATCAATTTACATATATGTGCACATATGAGACTCTACTAATTTGTCGGTAAATGTCAGTTTTGGGAAGTAATGTGTTCCACAATACCTATCCATGTATTCCAACATAGCCAATTTGGCTACTTTATCACCAATTTGGCTACGTAGCCAATTTGGCTACTTTATCACCAATTTGGCTACGTAGCCAATTTGGCTACTTTATCACCAAATTGGCTATGTACAATTTATGGCTATTTTATCACTCTATAGGCTACATAGCAATTAGGGTATTTAATCAACAAGTTGGTTAGATATTGCATCACAGGAGACTCATTGCCTTGCCGCTCCATCTGTACATATTTGTAAAGGCTGTTTATGGCTAGCTTATTATCTTTTTTTAAACCAATTGTGTTCAGTGTTTAGCGAGCACAGCTTCCTATGTGTGATGGGACGTTTTGATAAAGTTGCATTTAGGTAAGTTTACTTGCTTGCTTTGTTTGCTAGTACATAACTAATTTCAATGAGAGATAAGCCAACGCACTTTCATTCCATGTGCATTTATTTTTTGTTTTTCTGCGTGTACTTACACTAAAGTAAAAAGAATGTAACATATGTGTCATATACACAACCGTGTGCTCATATGGTGTGGACGTGTGTTTTACTGTGCTCCTACGGGAATAAAAGTGATAATTTATTTCCACAGCCTTTCCTGGGCTGGGGTCACAGTTTCCTGTTGGAAAAGGTGAACCACAGATACCCGAGGTCAGGCTGTGTGGAATGGTTCTTCAGTGAATTGGTTATCAGTGAAATTTCACTGAAAACCAAAACTACAAGAAAGGAATGGAAAAGTCAACATTGTTTACTTTTCCATTCCACTCTATATATGGGAAGGATACCCAACCAGGTGTTCTTCCCATTACAGGAAAAACAGGTCGTGGGGATGAAGGCCGAATTGAGGCAGTCTACCCCGCTGACCTGCTACTGGAAGTGGAGGAAGGGGTGGGAAAGGAACTGATGGAGGAGGAGGAGGAGGAGGTGGAGTCGACCATGCCACCTCCACTACCACCCTCCACCTTAGTTGAGAAAGGGAATAGTGCTGGTGCTGCAGGAAAGGTGGAGGAGGAGGTGGAACAAATTTTGATGCCACCTCCACCACCACCATTCCCAAATAATGCAATCAGTGTTGGCGCAGGACTATGTGTGTGAATATGGGTCCTACCGATATTGACACCATATGTCCTGGGATGCAGAGAGTGGCAAAACTGGGTGTACCTGAATGTACGGGTGCACTCGGGTATGCCACCAGGGCGACTAAAGTAGTAGAATGGGTGGCCCGAGTGAACTTGGTAGTAGACTCGGCAGGCCAAAGCACTAGTGCTATGGCATGCCAGAGCCCTCAACAAGTAACCTGGGAAGGTTATCAATGGTATACAACTATTACAGGAATACATGACAGGAATCAGCTTTTATCAACTGAACATGCACCGAGCGCGAGCAGCCTCTCTTAACCTCACAACTTGCTTGAATGATGGCAAGACTGGCAGCTACGTAGCGCTCCTACAGGAACCATACGTTTTCAAAGGCAAGGTTAGAGGATGCAAGCGGGTTGACACATTGGTCGCAGTGGGAACGGACCAGTGTCCAGCCGCGCAGCCTTATAATATCGAAAGACCTGAGTGCTTGGCCACTAACCAATCTAAGCGATAGGGATGTGGCCGCAGCACAAATACAGGTAAATGGTATAGACATTGTTCTTGCCTCGGTGTACATGCCTCACGAAACTGGTGCCCACCCAGCACACACGTTTCGGAGGCTAGTGGAATACTGTAGCAGAGAGCAATTGGAAATGGTAGTAGGAGCAGATGCTAATTCCCATCACACACTGTGGGGAAGTAGTGACTGCAACTCACGGGGAGAACAACTGTTGGAGTTCATCTCCACCAGTGATCTCCATGTTATAAATCAAGGACACAGGCCTACCTTCGTGACACGCGCAAGGCAGGAGGTGTTGGACATCAGCATGGCATCAACAGGAGTAGTCAACCTCATGCGACATTGGGTCGTAGAGGATGAATACTCCTTCTCCGACCACCGACTAATAACATTCAAGCTAGTCGGTAAGGCGGAGCCTATAATCGTCAGGAATAAGAGGCGGACAGACCTCGTCAAATATAGTACCTGGTACAGTCGAAGCTTGCTGAAACAGTACCAGGGAAATCAACAACATCGAAGACCTGGAACTACAAGTTGAAGGCCTGACAAAGGCCATCAATGAAAGTTACGAAGCCAGCTGTCCCTTGACCAAAATCAGGGCCGACCGCAGGCCAAATCCATGGTGGGAAACCGACATGGTGGAGAGGAAGAAAGAGGTACGACGCTTGGAACGGGTGTCTGACTACCTGGGCACGGAAGAATCCTGGGAAGAGTTCCGAGTCGCCAGAAATGCCTACTACAGGCGTCTCAGGAAGGCCAAAAGGAACTCGTTCAGGAATTTTTGCTCAGAGATGGAGTCGATGCCTGAGGCATCACGATTATATCGGATTCTAAGGAACGACTCGGTAATCAGGTTGGGACCCTTGGAAACTCCAGGCGGTTACACAACAGGAACCGAGGAGACCGTAAGATATCTGATGAATAGTCACTTCAAGGAACCACCGATGGGTGATGGCGGGGGGATACCAGTACTACCCTGGAACCCCCGCGACGCCCATGGAGGTTCCGCTACAGTCATTACGGAACATAAGATAAGGGCTGCAATAGCAACATTCAGTCCTTATAGAGCGGCAGGTGCGGATGACATCTTCCCAGCTCTCTTGAAAGCAGGGCAAGAAGTCATCGTACCGCTGCTCTTCTTCATATTTCGGGCATGTATCGCTCTTGGCTACACTCCATCTAAGTGGAAGACTGCCAGAGTGATCTTTCTGCCTAAACCTGGGAAGGATAGTTATGGTCGGGTCTCATCTTGGAGACCCATCTCACTAACCTCCTTCGTCTTGAAGGTCCTTGAAAGGTTGGTGGATTGGGAAATCAAAACACCTTCAGTGATAGGACTTTTAAGGGGTAATGGGCAACACGCGTACCTGAGGGGAGCATCTACTGATGCCGCGATACACAATCTCGTCACCCTAGCCACCGGTGAAGTGGCTGTGGGAGTCTTCCTTGATGTAGAGGGGGTGCTTTTAACAAAGTACCCTATAAGAGATTGAAAGGGCACTAGTGAGAATAGGTATTCCAAAGATCTTTGTCAGATGGATTTCCTCCATGCTTAATGGAAGGAAGGCCGTCTCGACAGTAAATGGGAAAAAGGTAATGATGTCCATCGGTGCCGGTTGCCCGCAGGGAGGAGTTCTGTCTCCGTTCTTGTGGGACTGCGTAGTGGATGAACTCTGGTCACCCTGCGCGAACAGGTCGAGCGCGACGTCTCAGGGATTTGCCGACGACATCGCACTCTTGCAGCGGGCAAATACCTCGTGGATGCATTGGGTGCTTTGCAGAAGGCACTAGATATAACGAAAGAATGGTGTGACAGGGTGGAACTCTCAGTAAACGCTTCTAAGACGGAGGCTATAGTCTTCACTCTTAAGCGTAAACTAGATTGTCCACCACTGTTGAGATACGGAGGAGTAGAAATACCGTTCTGCTCCACCGTCAGGTATCTGGGCATCACTTTGGATCAGAAACTGACTTGGGGACCACACTGTGAGGCGCGGTCGAGGAAACTATGTACCGCGTTCGCACAGTGTAAAGAGCAGTGTCTACAAAATGGGGGAATATCGCCACGCCTTGTGAAGTGGATTTATGTCGCTGTGGTCAGACCCGCCCTGATCTACGGATCAGTCGGGTGGGTCACTGCAGTCGATAAGATCTGCAACGTAGGGTGTCTGGAAAAGGTACAACGAATGGCACTTCTGTATATAACGGGAGCTTTGAGTACCACACCAACGAAGGCGCTGGAATCCCTAATGGGAATCTTGCCCATCATGGTACAAGTCAGGGCAGCCGCACTGACAACAATGCACCGGTTGGAACAGAATGGGGCCTGGAAGGACAAAGGAATTGTGGCGCCTCGCAAGAGGAAACCACGTCAAGATATGTCGGGGTGATGAGCAGCGAAATCCCATCACTAAGTGGCCATGTGACCTCAGGGTAACAAGGCCGCTGGTGGAGGGTGGTTTCGCTATACATACCCGACTAGGAAGGAATGGGAAGAGAGAGGCCCTCCGAATCATGGCATTGACAATGTCGTATGCTATACGGATGGGTCTAGCATGACGGAAGGACTGGAGCCGCCGCAATAATCGCATGGGGCGGTGAGCAGACGGCTCTGTCAATCCCACTTGGAACTCAGCCACTGTCTTTCAGGCAGAGGTTTTGGCAATCTGCTGGGCGGCGAAGGAAATGTCTGGCATCCCCGGTGTCAGCGTATCTTTATCTACTCAGACAGTAAGAGTGCCCTTCAAGCACTCGAGACTTGGAATTATATGACGACCCTTGTTGGCGAATGTTTTATGGCACTGAAAACTCTAGCCAGTAATCACAGGCTAGAGCTGATATGGATCCCGGCACACCACGGCTACTTTGGGAAAGCAAGTAGATGAGCTAGCCAAGGAAGCCGCGGATATGGTAATTTTCGGCCCGGAACCAATCGTACCTGTTGCCATGACCGCTGTGCGTCACGCCATCAAATCGAAGGCGCTCGACGAGCATAATGCGGTATGGCATAGGTACAGTGGGGCTAGGCAAACCAAGGAATTGATAAATGTTCCTGCACAGAGGGTAAGCAATTTCCTTACCTCTCTGAGTAGGAACAATTTACGCATTTTTATTCAGGTAATTACCGGGCACTCTACCCTGAGAGCCCACCTTCATAAGATAGGAAGGGCAGATAGTGATATATGCCCATTCTGTCTCTTGGAGAAGGAAACAAGTCTCCATTTCTTAGGTAAGTGCGAGGCTTTCATGGTAAACAGGTTAGATGTGCTGGAGGGTCAAACTTCAGTGCACAAGAGGTAAAAGGTTTAGAACCTCTCGGCTCATGCTATATATCGTGAGTACGGAGAGATTCAAAAACCAACAGTAAAATACGTCGGAGGGCGTATGGTTGTGTATAAGGGTGAGACTGCAAAAATCCTAATATATGTGGATTAAGTCGGCTGAGCTTCAATTTATATTGTCTGCTCTACCCATAAATACATACATACATACATACATCTCCCGTAGAACTGTTTCTATTCAGTAGTTGTGGTACCTGTCCAGAAGTATTACAATTCTCAATATCCAAGTATAAATCCAATTTGGAGATTTGATTTGGAATCGAATTGAAGTCAAACTCCGCTTCCTCCATGTCAATACCTACGCTCAACTCCACCAACTCTTCATGAAAGGCAATGTGTCCCGAAAATGGATTGGGCAACACACAACCAGCAAGCTCCAGTTTTTCTACATTACCAAGTTTAACACTCAACACTTGTTTCATGTATTTCACAGTCCTTCACGTCACATTTGTTGAAGAACCATTAAACGGTTGTAGCAGCAAATAAGAAAGATGTGAGAACGAGAACATATTCTGATATCCATCAACCCAGAAGTCAGCAACGTCGTGGATCCCTGTTATTCGCAAAGTTTTCAAAGTGGAACTTGAGCCTTGAGTAACCTTATCTATTAGAGCTTCTGTAATGTTATTCATTTTAATATTTTCCATGTCAAGTGAAAAACTTGCTATAGGTCAAGGAAACTTGCACGTTTCGCAAATACATTGAAAATATTTGTGCAAGGGGCACAGAGCAAGTTTAATTCCAGAAGTCTCCCAAAGCCTTATTTCGTTATCGTTGAGTGGGATAGCTTGACCATTTGTGTATTTGCAAATGCTGGAGTCATTTCCAGTAGCGTCTGTTATGGTCAGCCCTTTTAAGTTTGGGGCGACCTGATCCAAAATTTCAAATACAGCTTTTAAAGGAACAAACCGCTGATAGAGATGTTGGAAACTTTGTCTACGTTAGTAAGCGTGAAATCAGTTCCCCAATCATTTTCATCACTCGCTTTAATGCATAGGTTTACTCTGTAGTTGGACGGAAGTTTCTTCATTTTCGATTCGTAGTCCAGAAATGATTTTACAGCGACAGTAACCTTTACGGTATTTTGGTCTGGGTCTGAATTTTCTTGTATTTCTAGCACAATACACATTACAGTAATACCGATTACATTCATTACTACTAACAAATGGGGAAGAATTGTATGCAACGTTTTATTATGATCATATTTCTTCGGATTTCTCTCGGTTGGATATAAGGGACAGGAACGGAAATGAGGGTAAAGACCTTCCGTTGACATTAAATCTTCACTTTGAAAGTCCAGCAAGTTTTCTGCACTAGTGGAACGGGATGTTTGGCATTTGCAAAACTGATATCTTAATGCATCTAGTAAAGTTATAATGATTTTAAAAATTATACGGAAATTTTTGAAAACAACATTATTATTATTAAAATGTCGATTTACCAGCGCAGCTTTGTAATCGCTTTCTCTCTCCAAGACCATGATGAGAGTATGTAACTTTGCCTGTTTGGACTTAATTCCTCTCCAAGATTGTAATACTTCATGGAGCACTGAGTAGTGAGTTTTTGTACCTAGTGCAATTGAAGTTCTTATCATCATTGCTCTGTCTTCCGGATATTCCAGTATCTTTGCAATCTCTTCCAATTTAGACCACAGGGTTCCAGAGGCATTGCTACCACCAATCGTTTCGCATATAGCCACAAATGTACATGCTAATTTTTGAAAAATGTCATTTTTATTTAGTGGTTAGCCGTACATTAACATTGACCATAAATACAATAAAAGATGAGCTTACGATGATCCCCGATAATAAATTTCACAAGCTGCTTGCAACTCTTCCGAGTTGCTCGAGGAAGTTCCAGGATTCATTTATTATTGAAATTCGTTTCGACTTTTGAAATGATTTAATAAATTTGGTCACATAATAACTGTGAAAATTATGCGACTTAGGGTTAAAATGACCACATTGCAAATTGCTTGTTGACAAACATTCACATACAATTTGATTTTTTATCTATTACAAATAATACTTCATTGAGCACCATATAAAGTAATATCGTGCTTTTCAGTTTTCGTAATGGATAAAATAAGCAGTGATGATGATGATGATGGCCACAATCAAATCAATACATGTAGTACGAATAATAATGACACTCGAGTAAGTAAAGGTTTTATATGCTTCGCCAACAGTCCTTCATTATTATGTATATTTTGCGATAAGAAACGTAAACCTTATCTTACCCAAAGCAATAGGTTTGTGGTGATAAGTTTTTAGATAATTCAGAATTCGAATGAAGGTAGAATGTCAAATATCAACTTCAAATTATCTGCAGTGGTAGATTAAAAATGATTTTTTTCAATTGATATTCCTTTATTCTAGTTTTAATTGCAATGTGCTTTAATGGCTATAATCAATAAATTGATAAGGATCATTAAGGTTGGTGACTCGCATGAAATTATGGAATTCGTACAGATGGGCATCCTTTAGCTCCTTCCTGTAATGGTGTATAAATGGGTTCTCTCTTCTGACATTTCTCTCTTAATTTTTCTGCACAACTCCTAAACCAATCAAAGCAAAACAAACTACGAATAAAAATCCGTCCCAGATGAAATTTCAACTATTATAATCCGAATTTGCTTACTTTTTAAAGAAGCTTCTTGTAACCTGTTGGTTGTATTCACTCGTTTTGAAAAATTGTACTGCAAATGTCACACGTGTTTACTACAAGGTTGTGCTTGTCTTTGCAGTGCTTTTTAGTTGACTACAACTCGAAATCTTTTATTGCAATCCCAGTCGGGACAATCAAGATTTTCTTCTTTTGTTTTGAGAATGACATGATATTGCAGGGAGTCATTTGAATTAAACTTCAACTTACAGTGACAAACCAATACCTTCCTTCCATGTACAATTTTTGTCATCCATCTACCATGAAGGCCTGGAGTAGCAGGTGGTTTGTTGCAAACCTGAGAAACTCCTTTCTTAGCTGGTTTCTGGGCTGCACGGTCTTACTTGTGCCAGGTTGTGGGACTCTGTGAAGTCTTGCTTGAACCTTGTTTTGGGATTTCAGCTCTCGTGCTAAACCAGGGTTTGGTTTCACCTTTGTCTCTG
>LJIJ01006174.1:0-10031 GCA_001718145.1 Orchesella cincta
AGTCAAAAATTCCACTCATTCCTGTTAGTTCGAGAGAATGTTTCTGGTGTAGTCAACTTGAGACAATAGAGAAAGTAAAAGAAGTCAAAATTACTTTATATGAAAACTTTACTTCCAAATATTTGTGTACACTTGAACTGATGCATGTACATATCTTAAGAAGTACTCATTGCAATCAAAATAAGTCATTCACGACTGACTGAGTACACGATGTAATTTAATTCTTGAAACACTAATGAATACTATAAAACATCAAAGCCACATCACTCAACACGTGATACGTTTTATGTTTATTGTGCCTAGAATGGGAATCCTGAGTCAATCTGAAGATACACTTGCGCTTCAGACTAATTATGTAGTGACCTTGTTATTTTCTGTGATGTAGAATATTTTATTAGAGCTTTTACAAACGTTATAATTAAATTTTTATAGGCATTGGCAGCCTTAAATTTCGTTGTTTAAAGTCACACTTAGCAAAATCAGAAGGAGCTTATATTTTGTTTACAAAACATTTTTTTTTGTTTAACCTGGGAGATCATGTATGTATTGTGATAGTTGGGAAGTGAATGATAATATATTTTTGGAGGAATGTGATTTTGAATGAGAACAGGTACAAGGTATATGAAATGGTAGAAAAAGGAAAGTGCCCACAAGAGTTCTTTTGGATATAATACTAGAAAGGCTCCGGGCTTTATTGCAAAAGGAGATAAGAAGATTCAATTGTAGAACAGCAGAATGCACCACAGATACTAAATTGTGACTGAAGCGAAGAGTCTGAGCTCGTTCGGATATTTATAGCGAAATTATTAATACATACATTAGTTAAAATGATAAGAAATTGATTGTCTTATGACAGTACATAGAATAGTGGCTGCATAAAATGGCCAAACATTAAGTTTTAAGGAATTATGACATCTGAATTTAAGAATACATAATGAGATTATCCGGAGTAATAAAAAAAGTCGTCCATAATGAGCTAGCAAAATATTCATTTTCTTTGGAGATTCACAAAGTTTTTCACAGGTTAAATTGAGACTAAACAAACAAGGACATTGGCCGAAAACAGTTATTACAATTTCACATACCAGTTTCCTGCAGCCTTTTCATGATAATTCTATTTCTAAAACGTTTCCAGCAGTACATGTGGACCAAAGTGCAACTTTGTTCAACACGTTATGTTGGAGCTCACATGTTTGAAGCACGCGAACATCAGGCACGAGTTCGCATCATTCTGTTAAGACTGATCAGCCTTAGCTAGGAAAACAACCATAAGTAATGTAAATGAAAGTCATGAGTCAGTGCAAACCAAAATGGACTGCTTTCACCACCATTTTTATTCAAGAGCAGTGAATACATCTGCGCATAATGACAGTCCACGTTCATGTCACTGAAAGGATAGTGATATAGATAAGTTTTGACACAACATTTAGGGTGCAGTGGAAGTAAATATTTTAACACACATTTGCAACACTTTTTAACTCACAATTAGCAAAAGGTTTTAATGTGAGTCCAATAATTTAAGCTTTGTTGACTTTCTGAACTATTAGTACATATGTAGCATTCTACGTAATATATGTATTGGTCAACAGTTTGTGTTCTAAATATATCGTCAACTTCGGATTTCGAAGCATATGTCCCATGACTCTTGCTTTGATAATATTTTGCATATTTTGATTATTGAAATGCTGAAACGTTTTGCAAAATCTGCAGTGTTTTTTTTTCAATTTAGAGAAGCTTACGAACCCGGCCTTAACAAATAATTTCCACTATTAGAAAAAAGTAAACTAGAACTGCTGAATAATACTGGGAATTTTGGGCCAAATATGAAGTAGGACACCTCAGTGCATAAAACTTTGCTATATCTTAAAACCTAATGCTTATTTCTCCGAAGCGGTTTCACAATGCCGAAGCTTATTAAATATTGCTTTCCGAAGCATGAAGCTTTATAATCAGTTATGAGCAAGACCCACTCCAGCATCGCAATAGAGCGGGTCAAGTTACGAAAGAAACCATATGTATGCCAGGAAAATATTTTTCGGAAGTGCGATAGACTTAATTCGCCTGAAACCACACATATTAGAGGAATTTAAGTTAGAGTATGAATAGGAAGTAGGTTCATTCAATTATTTCGACATGTTTAAATTATAATATTTCACAAATGAGGAGTAATAATGGTACAAGCTATTTCAACTGTGTTATTTCCCCACGTACATACACGGTATTTACCAGGCCAGTAACGATTGGTGAGCGGGGTGGAACATTCGTTCCAGCGCGACGGAAAGGAAGAAAAAGAAAAGGCGCCGGACGTTGGAACGGCACTTGCTAAAAACCTGCGAAATTGTAGGTTTTGGATAATTACTTGTTTTGAACATTTTGTTCAAAAGTACTGTCCTTTCTTCATCTTTTGCCGTCCGGCCCTGTTTTAAAATATATAGTTCCATTATGTTTATTTTTGCGTAATTTTAATCTTCTTAAAACTCTTAAATTTGCAAAAGGCCAGACCGCTACGTTACGGGTGTGGTATTTTACATTGACTGCACATGCACTCATTCCTTATTCGTCTTTGCTGTGCTTGCGTCAGTTTTCTGTTTAAAACTTGCTACAGAGCAATAATCTCATCATACCCAAACACCGGGAGGGGAAAGTTAGATGCCTGCTACAAAGCATATTAAAAACAAAAGCGAAATCCTTGAAAAAGATCAGTTCTCTTTCACAAGAAGAAGTGAAAGCACATCATTAAGTAGTTGCCACTTAATTCTTTACAACCATCACTTTTATTCGACATGGATATCAACTCGATACAGAAATGGGTAACGCGACGCGTACATTTTAATTCAACCTCATTTAAACCTCATGATGACGTCGAGGTGTCGTTTACCAACTTTTTCAAGTGATCAAATCAATGGGAATCTCAGAACTATTTAAAAAAACTGAGTCCAACTCCAGAAACTGTGTGATTGCCTACTTGCTCATGTTTATGGTTGGTGTGCCGGGAAACCTTTACGTGGTCATTTCGGTGGGTTGGAAACTATATAGAAGGAGCTTCGCTCGTTCCTCACGGGTTAAAATATTTATTTGGCATCTGGCACTGGCCGATCTGTTGTAACTTTTGTGGTGATTCCTATTGAAATATTTTGGAGACTGACTCTCCAATGGTTTGGAGGAAACATGCTGTGTAAATTTATCCAGTTCGTGAAAGCATTTGGTTTGTACCTGAGCTCAATGATTATTGTTTGCATCGGCCTGGATAGATTACACAGCATTTCCTCCAAACCATTGGAGAGTCAGTCTCCAAAATATTTCAATGGGAATCACCACAAAAGTTACAAACAGATCGGCCAGTGCCAGATGCCAAATAAATAATTTAACCCGTGAGGAACGAGCGAAGCTCCTTCTATATAGTTTCCAACCCACCGAAATGACCACGTAAAGGTTTCCCGGAGCACCAACCATAAACATGAGCAAGTAGGCAATCACACAGTTTCTGGAGTTGGGACTCAGTTTTTTAAATAGTTCTGAGATTCCCATTGATTTGATCACTTGAAAAAGTTGGTAAATCGACACCTCGACGTCATCATGAGGTTTAAATGAGGTTGAATTAAAATGTACCGTCGCGTTACCCATTTCTGTATCCGAGTTGATATCCATGTCGAATAAAAGTGATGCTGTAAAGAATTAAGTGGCAACTACTTAATGATGTGCTTTCACTTCTTCTTGTGAAAGAGAACTGATCTTTTTCAAGGATTTCGCTTTTGTTTTTAATATGCTTTGTAGCAGGCATCTAACTTTCCCCTCCCGGTGTTTGGGTATGATGAGATTATTGCTCTGTAGCAAGTTTTTAAACAGAAAACTGACGCAAGCACAGCAAAGACGAATAAGGAATGAGTGCATGTGCAGTCAAATGTAAATACCACACCGTAACGTAGCGGTCTGGCCTTTTGCAAATTTAAGAGTTTTTAAGAAGATTAAAATTACGCAAAAATAAACATAATGGAACTATATATTTAAAACAGGGCCGACGGCAAAGAATGAAAGAAAAGACAGTACTTTGAACAAAAATGTTCAAAAACAAGTAATTATCCCAAAAACCTACAATTTCGCAGGTTTTTAGCAAGTGCCGTTCCAACGTCCGGCCTTTTCTTTCTTCCTTTCCGTCCGGCCTGGAACGAATGTTCCACCCCGCTCACCAATCGTTACTGGCCTGCGTAAATACCGTGTATGTACGTGGGAAATAACACAGTTGAAATAGCTTGTACCATTATTACTCTCATTTGTGAAATATTATAATTTAAACATGTCGAAATAATTGAATGAACCTACTTCCTATTAATACCTCTAACTTAAATTCCCTCTAATATGTGGGTTTCAGGCGAATTAAGTCTATCGCACTTCCGAAAAATATTTTCCTGGCATACATATGGTGGCTTTCGTAACTTGACCCGCCTCTATTGCGATGCTGGAGTGGGTCTTGCTCATAACTGATTATAAAGCTTCATGCTTCGGAAAAACAATATTTAATAAGCTTCGGCATTGCGAAACCCGCTTCGGAGAAATAAGCATTAGGTTTTAAAGATATAGCAAAGTTTTATGCACTGAGGTGTCCCTACTTCATATTTGGCCCAAAATTCCCAGTATTATTCAGCAGTTCTAGTTTACTTTTCTCTAATAGTGGAAATTATTTGTTAAGGCCGGGTTCGTAAGCTTCTCTAAATTGAAAAAAAAACACTGCAGATTTTGCAAAACGTTCAGCATTTCAATAATAGAAATATGCAAAATATTATCAAAGCAAGAGTCATGGGACGTATGCTTCGAAACCAGAAGTTTGGGATGTATTTGGAAACACAAACTGTTGACCAATACATATATTACGTAGAATGCTTACAATATGTACTAATAGTTCAGAAAAGTCAACAAAGCTTAAATTATTGGACTCACATTAAAACCTTTTGCTAATTGTGAGTTAAAAAGTATTGCAAATGTGTGTTAAAATATTTACTTCCACTGCACCCTAAAATGTTGTGTCAAAACTTATCTATATCACTATCCTTTCAGTGACATGAACGTGGACTGTCATTATGCCAGATGTATTCACTGCTCCTTGAATAAAAATGGTGGTGAAAGCAGTCCATTTTTGGTTTGCACTGACTCCATGACTTTCATTTACATTACTTATGGTTGTTTCCTAGCTAAGCTGATCAAGTCTTAACAGAATGACTGCGGAACTCGTGCTGATGTTCGCGTTCTCAAACATGTGAGCTCCAGCATAGCGTGTTGAACAAAGTTGCACTTTGGTCTATATGTACTGCTGGAAACGTTTTAAATGTAGAATTACCATGAAAGGGTTGCAGGAAAACCGGTATGTGAAATTGTAATACGTACATGATCATCCCTGGTTAAACAAAAAAATGTTTTGTAAACAAAATATAAGCCTCCTTCTGATTTTGCTAAAGGTGACTTTAAACAACGAAATTTAAGGCTCCAATGCTATAAAAATTTAATTATAAAGTTTGTAAAAGCTCTAATAAAATATTCTACATCACAGAAAATAACAAGGTCACAACATAATTAGTCTGAAGCGCAAGTGTATCTTCAAATTGACTCAGGATTCCCATTCTAGGCACAATAAACATAAAACGTAGCACGTGTTGAGTGATGTGCTTTGATGTTTTATAGTATGCATTAGTGTTTCAAGATTTAAATACAGGTTCGTGGTACTCAGTCAGTCGTGAATGACGTATTTGTATTTTGATTGCAATGAAGTACTTCTTAAGATATGTACATGCATCAGTTCAAGTGTACACAAATATTTGGAAGTAAAGTTTTCATATAAAGTAATTTTGACTTCTTTTACTTTCTCTATGTGTCTCAAAGTTGACTACACCAGAAACATTCTCTCGAACTAACAGGAATGAGTGGAATTTTGACTTAGATATTGAGGATTAAGTCTGACGAATGGGGAAATCAGCGTGAATGCTGTTGCAAGGGTAATACTGTTGACTGTTTTAGATATTTTTCTGTTTATGTTTATGCATTTTATAAACACACACTGTGTATGCTATCATTGTCAGCAAGCAAGAACAAGGAAAACTCCTTACTGAGTATACGGTAGTATGTGAATTATCGAATTACATGCCCAGTTCACCAATTCTGTGTTTTGACTTTAGACAACTTCACGACTTTTTACAGTTTAGTTTTTGCTTTTATTTGTGTGCTTCGGAGAAAATGATAAAAGTCAACAGACTCTTTGTCAACTTCGCTTACGTATTTTCTTCATATCTTCCTTTTTATTCACATAAATATCCTATTCGTTTGGATGCGGATAAATTATAAGGTAATACAATTGGTGGAATGTAATGCAAACATAATACTCGTTCTATTCTTTTATTTTTGTGTATAACTCACAGCTCTGTTAAGAATATTAAGGTGAGACAATAATTATAATCACGATTACAGAGAGACTAATTATTAGTATTACTGACAAGCCGAAATGAAAAAATACCAACTAATAGTTTTTTCTAGCAACATGAATCAAGCCATTATACACTGTTTCTCGCAATACACAGGTATATTTAAAGAACTATGAGTACACTCTAATTTGACGTGAGTGAAGATTTTACTGTAAACCTTAATTTTTTGGTCTAAAATTAATTTTGTTGAGTGTTACTCATAGTTCTTTAAATATAACCTTGTATTGTCGAAAAACAGTGTATAATGGCTTGATTCATGTTAGAGAACCAAACTATAGTTGGTTTTATTCATTTCGCTTTGTCATCATACTAATTATTCAGTCTCTCAGTAATAGTGATTACCAATATTATCTTAATATCCTTTAAAGGGCTCTGAGTTATACACAAAAATAAAAGAATAGAGCGAGTATTCCTGTTTGCTTTACTGTCCACCAATTTTTATACCTTATAATTTATCCGCATCCCAAACGATTCTGATATTTAATGTGAATAAAAAGGAAAGATATGAAGGAAATACGGTAAGCGAAGTTGACAAAGAGTTTGTTGACTTTTTATCATTTCTCCGAAGCACACAAATAAAAGCAAAAACTAAACTGCAAAAGTCGTGAAAGTCGTCTAAAGTTTAAAACGCCAGAATTGGTGAACTGGCGGCATGTAATTCGCATAATCGCATACTATCGTATACTCAGTAAGTGGTTTTCCTAGTGCTTGGCTTGCTGCTGCACGAACGTGGTTTGCTGATAATGATAATACGCACAGAGTGTGTGTTATAAAATGCATAAACAATAAACAGAAAAATATCTTAAAACAGTCACACGGCATTCCCTTGCACGGCATTCACTCTGATTTCCCCATTCGTCAGAATCATGTATGTATTAAAAATTCACATACCGGTTTTTCTGCAGCCTTTTCATTGTAATTATATTTCTAAAAAGGGTTTCCAGGCAGTGCAAGCCTTATGTTCAACACGTTATGTTGGAGCTCACATGTTTGAGAACGGCGAACATCAGCACTTCAGTTCCGCAGTCATTCTGTTAAGACTTGAATCAGCTTAGCTAGCAAACAACCCACGTAATGTAAATGAAGTCATGGAAAGTGCAAATCAAGAAATGGGGACGTGCTTTCGCCTCCATATTGAATTACAAGGAGGGCAGTGTGCTAATATCTTGCATAATGACAGTTCACTTTCATGTCACCGGAAAGGATAGTGGTATAGGTAAGTTTAAAAATTCTTTCGGCAGATCTAGCGTAAATGGCAAAATTTTTAAACTGTTGGTGAACAAATCCCTGAACGACTTTTAAGTTTTGACACATTTACGGTGCAGTGGAACTGTAAATATTGAACACACATTTGCATAATTTTTAAGCTGGGCACTAACAAAGATTTTAATGCCGTGTCAATAATTTAAACTGTTATATTTTCATCACTATTATTGCTGATTGCAAGCATTCTACGTAATATTTATATATATTTGTCAAAGTTTGTGTTTCCACAATATATCCTAAACTTCTGATTTCGATGATACCATAACTCTTTTTCAATGAGCAAAATGCTTACGAACCCGACTTAAACAAATAATTTTCACTAATAGAGAGAAAACCCAGAACTCACTGATAGAAGCTCATACTGGGAAGTTGGGGGCCAATATGATGAGAGTAGTTGCCCTGCAGGCAAGTTTTAACAGAAAAAATGACGCGCAAGCACAAGCAAAGACAAATAAGGAATGAGTGGCATGTGCAGTCAAATGTAAATACCAGGCCCCTAACGTGGATCCTTACGGGCCTGGAGCAAAAGAGCCGCATCTGGCCTTTTGCAAATTTAAGACTTTTAAAGAAGATTAAAAATTACGCAAAGAGCCATTTTTTATCACAACCGACATTCAAAAAAGTAAGCATAGGTGAACTAAATAGTAAAAACAGGGCCGACGGCCAAGATGAAAGAAAAGACCGTACGTAGGAATAAAGAAATATGTTCAAAAATAAGCAATTATCCAAAAAAACCTACAATTTCGCAGGTTTTCATTTCATCATGTGCCGTTCCAACTCCGGCCTTTTTCTTGTCTTCTTTACGTCCGGCCTGGAACGCAATGCTCCGCATCTGCTCCCAATCCGTTACTGGCCTGTAAATACCATGTATGTACGTGGGAAATAGCACAGTTGAATAGCTAGTACCAATATTAGCTTCATTTTGTGAAATATTATAATTTAAGCATTTCGAAATATTTGATGAAAATAAAGCCACCAAGGACCAAATAACCTACTTTCTATTCATCCCTCAAGCTAAAATTCACTGTAATTTTTGGGTTTCAGGCGAATTAAGTCAATCGGCACATCCGATAAATGTTTTCCTGGCATAAATATGGCTGGTTTCGTAACATGACAGGCTCTATTGCGATGCTGGAATGGGTCTTGCTCATAACTAATTGGTAAGCTTCATGCTTCGAAAACCAAAATTTAATAAGTTTCGCCATTGCGAAAACCGATTCGGAGAAATAAGCATTGGGTTTTTAAAGATATAGCAAAGTTTTATGCATTGAGGGGTCCCTACGTCGGACCCAAACACCGGGAGGTGAAAGTTAGTTGCCTGCTACAAAGCATATTAAATACAAAAGCGAAATCCTTGACAAAGATCAGTTCTCTTTCACAAGATGAAGTGAAGGCACGTCATTAAATAGTTCCTCTTGATTCTTTACAGCCATCAATTTTATTCGACATGGATACAGAAGTGGGTAACGCGACGGTTCATTTTAATTCATCCTCATTTAAACCTCATGATGACGTCGGTGTCTTTTACCAACTTTTCCAATGATCAAATCAATGGGAATCTCAGAACTTTTAAAAAACTGAGTCCCAACTCCAGAAACTGTGTGATTGCCTACTTGCTCATGTTTATGATTGGTGCTCCGGAAACCTTTACGTGGTAGTTTGGAAACTATATAAAAGCGCTTCACTCGTTCCTCACGGGTTAACTTACTTATTTGGCATCTGGCACTGGCCGATCTTTGTAACCTTTGTGGTGATTCCTATTGAAATATTTTGGAGACTGACTCTCCAATGGTTTGGAGGAAACATGCTGTGTAAATTCATCCAGTTCGTGAGGGCATTTGGATTGTACCTGAGCTCTATGATTATTGTTTGCATCGGCCTGGATAGATTTTGGGTCATTGTATTCCTCTTCGATCAATTGGAGGAATTAAGCGAATCAACAGAATGCTGCTTGCTGCTTGACTTTCTCTATTTTATTCGCAGCTCCACAGGTACGTAATCCCAAATTAAACATATTTGAAAACCAAATATAACTTTATTTGTAAAAAAGTTGGCTGAATTAAAAATTAGTTTCAGAACTCATTTTTATTTTGTACTGAATCCAGGCTGTCGTTTTCAGAGTTCAGAAACATCCACTGTATCCCTCATTCCGTTTCTGCACCAATTCACATTTTTTTTCAACACTAGAAAAGGAGATTTTATACAATCTGCTGTCACTGGTCGTGATGTATTTTGCGCCTTTGCTTGTCACTATCATTACGGTTGTGTTAGTTTTGGTCTCTGTTCTAAAACTAATCC
>LJIJ01006175.1:0-10027 GCA_001718145.1 Orchesella cincta
GGAAAGCAGCGGCTTGATATGAGTGATGGAGGAATTGAGTACCTTTATCGCACTTACACTTATATAAACCGTTACTTCCTGTTGGGTTTGAGAATTTTGGTTCGTGTGTTTGGATTTGGCATGTGTGAGATTCTCGAATTTTGGTGTGTAGGAATTGTCCGATACCAAATAGGCAACTCTTTCTTGAGATTGGTTGGTGATAGATTGAGTGATAGATGAAAGTCCCTTTTATTCATTGAGATGAAGCACATGGCGTGTAAGGGAACAAATAATCGTGCGACCCAGGGTGCTGTAATAAAGATGTATATGAGGCACAAAGAACGTGTCGATGTGTAGTGTGATAAATTTCTTTACGCTTCCTTTGATGCATTGTCACCAAGCACCCATAAGATTACATCATTCCTGTTTTGTCCTCTAAATATTACAGTATATATATTGACGTGCGTTAGAAAACGGCAAATGGAGACTTTTCCTCAGAATGCCACCTGCGGGGAGATATGAAATCCATTTGCTTCATTTTCATTAGTTATTGGCCCGCTGTAGGTTTTGGTGTATTTATTAGTGGCCTAAGACTTGAGTTCTTCATGCTCAGGTGAAACGTGCCTCATTCGGGGCTAGTAAGCTCTATTTTCATATTAATAAGTGCGGTATAATCGAGCTACCACTGCTAATTTAGCGACGGTGTCGTTCTCAATTCATATCTTTGGCAACCGAAAAAGATTATTCAACGCTGAGTCAATATTCAATCTTCGAATATGATGAATCTTTTGTAATAAGTTATAAAGTTTGTTTGACAACAAGGTAGCTGTTGAACAGACATGGTGAATTATAAAATGAAAATTGACAGGGTAGTTAATGTGAAGCGGGGACAAAATAGCTGTAGTCACCTCAAATGTGGCAATCCAGAACAGGTGCCTTTGCTGCCGGATTAACAACTGTGTCTGACTCCGCTGCCGCCGATCTTGAAACCGGAAAGGAGTGTGCTCAAATCATATTGGGGAGGAAGGGGAGCATTATCATCATTCGTTCCTTCTTGCGGATTTAGACTAACCTTATTACAGGCTCACGGAAACTCACGCATATTCTAATCACCTCAATCCCAAAATGCACTATGAGAAGCACCTACTCAATGTTTTGCTTTCGTTATCCAGGTTGTTTCAGTGCCAATGTCCTGATTGCAAAGGGACTTGTCTAAGTGTGGTAATTTCAAACCATTTTCACACAGAGGAAACCGAATTGAGTTTCCGAGAATAATATTTTGCTTAGTTTATGAATACTACAGTCTTGTTGATGACTACTTAAAAATTTACTACATTTCTATGTATTCAAGTTTTGTGTGGGGTGTTCAAGTCAATTACAATTAACATTCCATGTACGATTCATAAGACAAGATAGTACTGACTATGAAGTTAAAAGAAATAAATGGCTCTTCAACTTAGCAAATTTAAGTCGTGATGGGATTCTACACTTCATGACTTGTCTTGACAAAGCATAGGCTCTCAAGAAAAAGCTCAAGAAGTGCCACGAACGGAGAATGACTGGAAGCAAGATGCGACAAGAAGCTCCGCTTTTCAATGGCATTTGACGAAGTTGTTGGGAACCAATATTTCCAACGTAATGTTAAGAAGCAGGTAGCCAAACTTGCACAAGCACATCTCTAAAGCGGCAAAAGAGCCGCTAAGAAACACTGACTTTAATAGGGTAGATAAGGATTAGGTAGTGTACCAACGCATCCACAGATAACCTGAAATCTAGAGTTGGTGAGACACTGCCGAGATAGTGATATTCATCTAACGTCAATTCCGGGTTCTGTCGATAAATCTCGAAATCCTACTCGAGGATCTGGTCAGGGCTAGCAGGTGAGTTGTGCCAACCCGTTATCTTGACTAACTCCCATGGCGTAAAAGGTGTCCTCGCGAAGAAGGGTGATTCCCCCGCTTTCATTGCGCAATTGGGAACAATTCGACAATATGCGGGATATCTGTGTCGTATCTCTATTCAAGACTACAATTAGTGGGCGCCTTGCGATCTCTGCGAACACTTGTAATGTTTCAGACAGGCAGCGAGCTAAGCCAATGATAGGATCTGCCTTCAGCCATTCTTGCCACAGTTTTCGCATTCACCACAGGTAGGATCAGTGAGGGCCGAATTATATTAGGGAAGTGGTCACCTGCCAGCACATTCGTGGTTGGAACTTTCGAAGGTTAAATAATCGGATTCCTTCAATTCGGCAAGTATTCAGTGGCGTCGGGAGATTGTACGCGCTAGGCGTACTGTCAAACAAGTAGTGCCCGAGGGGAAATGAGTTGTTCCCACCCCGAATCGTGGAAATTGAGCTAAAAATTGTCGGCTTCAATGGAAATTAAGATGACAGCAATCGTGGAGCACTTACGTGGGCGAATGGCAGAGATCTGAATAACCCTAGCGATTGTGGCAGCAGAACGAAGATGCTACACTTTTCGCTTCGCAATTTTGAAGACGCCCTTAATCGTTTTTGACAAAATCGTTCATTGACACGTTTGAATTGAGGATCGTAGAAGCCGTTGAAGCGGTGACCATTTAGTGGCATGCGTTGCATTAGGGAATTGACCCTCGCTGGAAAGGAGTGAAGTGCACAATGAGCAGGAATGTTTGCGAACGGTGAGAAGTACGACACGGGCACATTCTCTCGGTCCTCCATTGTCGAGAAATGACGAAACACCCACGTGGGGTGGTCAGATCGCGACAGCCGCGTGTTGTATGATGACCCGATGGGAGACTTGAGTTTCGTGTGAAGGACGGCATCGATCCAAGGTGCGTCACTCTCTCTTTCCATGCCGTACCGGGAAGTAGTGCGCTATCAACAACAATTTGGTGTCTGAAGGACTCGCTGTTACCTCGTTCATTTTTACGCAGGCATATTTCTTAACAGTCAGAATCGTTTTGTGGTGCTAGCAAATGGTTTTGATGTTGAAGATTGGTGTTCAAATCAAAAAAGTACAACTTAAAAGTGTAGATTCTTAGGTGTAGGGCTGGTCAGTGGAGCCATGGGTCTCTTGGCAACATTGCTTCTTTATTAAAACTAATAGTTACGAATTACACACTAAACTCAAAGGAGTCATAGAAGGCAGGGTAGGCCTGATTAGTTACGACGAAAGGTGTAGGGGGGTGGTTAGACATAACGAGGGGGGAATTTCTAATAAATTTCACGATAAATTTAGAAACATAGGTGAGATAACAAAAGTGCTTTGGACATGGTGTGATAAGATCGCGTTTTTCTAATTGACCGTTGAGCGTAGTGGTTAATTAGGACAAAAGAATTATAAATAAATCTTGTTTCGGATCAGTTGTGGAGAACAGAGCGTAGTTTTATCATGCGTGTGGTCGTGTTCTTTTAGGGGAGGAAATAATTTTCGAAAACAATAATATAGTGATTTAGGGACGCCTACGTATTGTCAGCTCCGCGGACCTTAAATTTAGTAGGTGCTGAATTCTAAAGACCGAGGAACCTTACCACAACTTTCTCGTGGGAGGTAGGTGACTTTCCAAATGTCTTTGGATGGTTTGTCTTCGTGAATTCTGCTCGTTTTCTTGTCGTTAATAGGGGCGAAAGTCGAATTCTGTGGGCAGTAGTGTTAGTATACGCTTGTGTCGCAGAGGTATATTCTTAACAAGGGAAGAATCTCAGGTGTTAGGTTTTAAAGCATTTCAATTTAACTTGTTAAGTGTCGGTTGTGGTGTTATCGTGGATCTATGTCGATGTTCAAAATAAAAATGGGAATTCCACGCTGCCCCTGGAAGACATCCCAAATTGGAAAGGTGAGGAGAGAGGAGGAAAGAACTCCAAAAACTTGAGAAGACAATGCGAGATCTACCCCCTTGCGAGTAAAGTCTTTTCATTTTGTAACAATCTCGACTCTTCAGGATCGTGTTATACATTCCCAAAGCAGTAATTAATAATAAATGGAAACGCAAAACGGAAACAAAGGCTTCTTTTGGGAACTTTTATTTAATAGGAAAAAAGGAAAAGAAACAAACCAATAACTCTAGGCTCCTACGCTTGAACTGAGGTTTAGAAATGATAAAGCGCACTTATATACAAATTCTCAATAATGTAAAGTAAATACAAAAGTCATTAAAAAGGCACAAACAGGAAATAAAGTAAGTTACAAAGATTACCATAAAAGGGTGATTTTTGGGTGTTGGGAGCCTAAAAGAGAAAGTGCTAGACAAGGTTGAAAGTGGTAGTAATTAGTTTAGAAAACGAACATAATTAAAACCACACGAGTGCACAATTAATAAGCAAGTTGAGTGCATAAAAGTACATATGTTTCAGGAATTTAAACTACTTATTTAGACAATTTCTCTATTTTACGCTCATTTAAGTGAATCTATAAATTGTACTCAGAGAACAATATTATGCCTTGTAAGGAAGCAATTAAAACAATTCTCTACTAATTTCATAAATTAAACAAAGAAAGGGCGAGAAATTATTACAATTTTAATTCAATAATTCTCGCCATTTTCTTGTAATTTTATGAAATTAGGCGTAGAAAAATTTGTTAATTGTTCCTTACAAGCAATATTATTGTTTCCTGAGTACATTTATAGATTTCAACCAATTTAAGCGTAAAATAAGGAAATTGTCTAAATAATGTAGTTTAAATCCCTGAAACATATGACTTTTATGTGCACTCAACTTGCTTACTAATTGTGCACTCGTGTGTTACTTATGTTCGTTTTCTAACTAATTACTACCACTTTCAACCTTGTCTTAGCACTCTCTCTTTTAGCTCCCAACACCCTAAAATCACACCTTTTATGGTAATCTTTGTAACTTACTTTATTTCCTGTTTTGTGCCTTTTTAATGACTTTCTGTATTTACTTTACATTATTGAGAATTTGTATATAAGTGCGCTTTATCCATTCTAAACCTCAGTTCAAGCGTAGGAGCTAGAGTTGTTGGTTGTTTCTTTTCCTTTTTTCCTATAAATAAAAGTTTCCCAAAAGAACCTTTGTTTCCGTTTTGCGTTTCCATTTATTATTAATTACTGCTTTGGGAATGTAACACGACCTGAGAGTCGAGATTGTTACAAAATGAAAACTTTAACTCCAGGGGGTAGATCCTCCATCGTCTTCTCAGTTTTTGGAGTTTCTTCCTCCTCATCCTTGTCCAATTTGGGATTCTTCCCAGGGGCAGCTGGAATTCTCCATTTTTATTTTGACATCGACATAATGCCACGAAACACCACTAACCGGAAACTAGACAATGAATAAAATGATTAAAACTAAATTGATTTGCCTGTAAGATAACCTCTCGACACAACTATGAACTAACACATGTCAGAATCGACTTTCTTTCGACAAGAACGAGCATGAACAAGTCAAGACATGAAGCACTATCCACGAGCAGTTGTGTAAGTCAGTCTTTGTTCAGACCCTAAATTTAAGGTCCCGGACCTTAAACGTAGGGTCCAAAATACTATATTATTTTCGAAAATTATTTTCTAAAAAAAGACACGATGAAAAATTGTTTTTACACGATGAAAAGTTTATAAAATTTGTCTAATTAAATATATCTGAATTAAAAAGAGCGTTACACCTCAACACTTTTTGTTACTCTATTTTTTAAATTTATTAAATTTATTAGAACCCTTTATGTCTACACCTACACTCGTCTCCTAACACCTACACTCTTTATGTCTTTGAGTTTAGGAATTGTTTATATTTTGATAAAGAAATGTTTGAAGACCCATTATGAACCAAAATTACTTTTAGTTGACTTTTATTGAAAAATTTTAACAAAACCATTGAGCACAAACGATTCTGATGTTAAATATGTGGTCAGTAACGAGGTAAAGAGTTAAAAATTTGTTTGAAGCACGGTACGGCATGGAAAGAAGAGTACCACCTTGGACGATGGCGTCTCCAAGATCAAGTTGTGTATAAACAGCGCGTTTAACCAACTGGGTGTTTTCAAAGGACCCGAGAATGGCGTGGCGTTTCAGTCGCAAACTTGATTCCTTCTCCTTTCCCAGCGAGCCTTCCAATGGCACGAGACAAATGGTCACCCTTCAACGGCTTCACGACCTCAACTTCAAACGTGTCAATGAACAGATTTTCCAAAAAGATAAGGGCGTCTTCAATTGCGAAGCCGAAAAGTGTACACCTTTCTGCAAATCGCTAGGGTTCTTCAAGTCTTCATTCGCCCGAATCTCCACGATTCTTGTCATCACATTGAAGCGAATTTTTAGCTCAAAATGTTCCACGATTGGGGTGGAAATATCCTCCACTCTTGTTTGAGTCGAGGGAAATTGAATGGTGTATTGCGATGAAGGGAACATATACCTTGCGCAATTCCCACTCCCGATGTGTGCAGGTTGCCTCCCTAATATTCCCTCCCAATGATCCTACCTTGGTGGAATGCCGAAAAGTGTGCAAATCTTGGAAGGCAGATCCATCAGTCGTTGGTATTCTTGCTGTTTGAAAAGAGTGTCGCAGATGCAAGCCGCCTCACTGTTGTGTTTTGAAAGAGTCGACAGAATCCGTCAATTTTTTGGAGAAGTGGAATCACTTTCGGGAAATCCTTTTCGATGGGGAAGTATCAAGATAGGTTGGAATACTGACACCAGCTAGAGATTGGAGAAGAAGACCCGGATGACTTAGATGCTTACCTTTCGGAGTGTCTCACCAACTTGATTCAGTTATTGGATGCGTTTGGACACTATATTTACTACCTATAGTTTGACATTAACTTTTACGAGTGGCGGCTTGGTAATCCAGATTTGCTTCGTGAGGTTTTGCTCCGCGTACCTAACTTGTGGAAGCTGGAAATTAGTATAGAGAACGATTACACTGTCGCTTTAGAAACAGTTAGGGAATACTACACAGCTAATCTTTTTCCCCAACTGGTTCATTTGGAAACACTGATGCTCGAGGACATAATGGGGGAAGACGCGATTCCAATTTTATGCTCACATATCGTTCCACAATCCATAAAGCCAATGGAAGTTCTCAGATTCTACGAAGCAATGCACGGTTTTCCTAATCTGGAAGTGTTTAAGCCTTAAACTTTAAGGGTGGCTGGATTCGTCTTGAGGATTTGGAACGCTTTCAGAACGCTGCAGAAAACACAGTTTAAAAAAAAGTATTCTTCAATTTGGCAATGTTGACGAAGAAACATTGGTGGATATTCCACAACTTTTTACGAGCCTGGCTCCGTTCGCTGAGTCGCTGGAGTACCTCGTTGCATATAATAATTGGTGGGTGCCACTAGCTTTGAGCGATAAAAATTTCCGGATCAACTTGCCCCAATTGAAGTATCTCCGAATAGGAAACTTTGATGGCTGCCTCGATACGCTGATTGAGCTTAGCTCTTTGAGGGATTTGGATGTGGAGTTTGCTCACCCGGGATTGTGGGACGGGGACACTTACAGTTCTCGGGATTAAGATATTTGGGAGTCGATCCCAACACTCGAGAATCTGATGGTGAGGGTTTCTAATGATACGATGGAGCCTAGGAAATACAAGAGGAACTTTTTCAACGGCCTCGTTGTCGAGGTCGAAGGTTACAAGTGTGATTGTGAGGCTAGCGGTGAGGACGAGAGTGGAAATGACTCTCAAGGAGAAATTGATGATGAGGAGGTAAGAGCAGTGAAAATCACCTCAAAATGCGGTAGTTTACAGTATTCTTGTAAATACGACAGGGTGAGTGTCATCTCTGGTGACAGGTGAACCGGTCTTTAATTGGAAAATTTGACGAGTTCATATCTAGAGATGCCAGTGGGCTAGAGCCATGTTTTTTCAAGGATCGATGGGTAGGCAACCCATGTGAGCTTACTCTGGCACATTAGTCGCCAAAGGTAGCATTTTGATTTTAAAAATCGGTTTTGAAAAATCAATTAACTTTAATTGCTCATTCAACAGGAAATAATTCATTTGCTTTGAAATCAATATTTACGAAATCTATACATGGCACGTGCCGAGTGAAAGTCACATCTTTAAACTATCATATCTTGGACAAGAAATGGAATTTTGACATGATTGTTTCTGCACAGGGCTTCAGTTGTGATTCTCTAGAGCTGACATAGGATGTCCGAAACTTTAATCATATCAGCAACTGTGGAACACCCCCTGACTTCCGTTGGCGCCGGGATCAATCCCACAGGTTTAGATCGGAGTGTCTGAAACCGAACGCTGGGTTCCCTCCACTGCCCTGTAGAGGAGTTTGGTTCGAATTTTTTTTTGAATTTCCCCCAAAGAAATGGTATTTCTGGATCCTCAGCATAGACTTCTCCATGAGCTCGTTTGGGAAGGACTTGAGGACGCTGCCGTTGCCCCAGAATCATTGGTGGGAACAACTGGAAGTGTTTTTATTGGCGCCTGGACAGCGGACTACAAAGACATTTTGAGCAGCACTGGAAACGGCGAGTTTTACCGGATGTACATGGGGAACTCGATTGGGGCGGCAGCTGCGAGAATCTCCCACTTTTTGGGGATGACAGGGCCGAGCATTGCGACGGAATCTGGATGTTCTTCTGCAATGGTTGCTGTACATCTCGCTTGCAAAAGTTTACAAAGGGGGGAAACGAATTTTGCTCTGGTATGTGGAGCCAACTTACTTTTGCATCCTTTTGATGGTAATGCCAATGGTAGTATCGCCAGATGGTCACTGCAAAACTTTTGACGCGGATGCAAACGGCTTTGCAAGAGCTGAGGGATGCGGAGTTCTGGTTCTCAAGAGACTTTCCGATGCGGTTCGAGATGAGGATAAGATTTGGGCTCTGATAAGAGGAACTGGAATGAGTGAAGAAGGAATAAGCAAAAGTATGGGAACACCCACAATCCAATGTGAATCGCTGGCAATGACACAAGCTCTCCAAGATGCGAGAGTACATCCAGCCCTGGTTTCTTATGTTGAGGCACACGGAACTGGAACGGTTGTTGGAGACCCCATGGAAGTGGCAGCGATTGCCAAAGCATACCATTCAAAAGAAAGAAAAGATCCACTGCTGATTGGCTCCGTGAAAACAAACGTGGGGCATACTGAGTCTTGCTCTGGAATCACGGGCATCATGAAGGTTGTACTCGCCATGCAAAAGGAAGTTATTCCCGCTCACCGAAATTTTAAAACACTCAACCCAGCCATTGATTTAGATGCAGTGCCAGCTCAAATTCCGCTAGCCCCTGTTGAATGGAAGAAGCACGAGAAACCAAGGTTTGCAGGCGTCAGCTCTTTTGGGATTACGGGAACAGATGCTCATGCCATTATTGAAGAGCCACCAACCCTTCCTGGAAATGGGTTGAGCGTGGACTCATCAATGGAGCGCCCACTCCAGATACTGAAAATCACAGCTAAAACAGACGAGGCTTTGGATTCCTTGCTGGAAAGCTATACAACTTTCCTCACCAAAACTGATAAAAACTTAAAGGATTTGGCGTACACGGCAAATATTGGTCGTTCCGATTTCAGCATGCGAGCAGTCATCATAGCAGAGTCGAACGAGAAAGCCGCGCAGAACATCAAGGGAAATCAGTTTGTTCGAGGTGAAGAGTCGAAAGAAAACGTTGGCAAAATTTGTTTTCTCTTCACCGGCCAAGGCTCACAATACCCCGGGATGGGAAAGCAGCTCTATCAAACAAGCCCAGTCTTCCGAATGCATTTTGAATATTGAGAAAAATTCTAAAAAATAACCACACCATTGACATCACTCAAGTATTGTGGTCTGAAGCCAAATCAGCGGAAGTGAGCAGAACGATTTACAGCCAGACCTCAATTTTCTGTGTGGAATATGCGCTGCTCAAATTATGGGAAAGTTGGGGAGTGAAGCCAGATTACGCGCTTGGGCACAGCCTTGGTGAATTTGCAGCTGCGGTTTGTGCGGAAATCTTGAGCGTGGAGGATGCTCTCAAGTTGGTTGCGGAAAGGAGTCGTCTCATTGATGAGCTACCTCGTGGGAAAATGTTGGTAATCAAAGCTGACATGCAAAAAGTTGAAAAACTGATGCAAACGTTTGCTGGCCGGTGACTCAAACAAGATGCCTTGAA
>LJIJ01006176.1:0-10027 GCA_001718145.1 Orchesella cincta
GTCCAGGTCCTGACATAACGTTTTTAATATTCGAACTCTAAGTCGTATCACAGGGTAGGTTATACGCGACAACATCCCTTTTTAAATCTTCCAAAGAACGTTCTTAGCACAATAGTATTTTCCATGAAATTTCTACTTCTTTCTGGTCAACATATATTGAAAAGATTTTAAAATAAATTTGGCTTCGGGCCCATATCATAAAGGAACGCATATACGGATTAATATTTCATAAATTGCCTAGGTAGCTGCATAATTGGAAAAAGCAACCCCAGATGAACATTTTATGCAAACTTTTTGCCATTTTATCTCGTAGCAGGGTAATATGAAGGAATAATAAAACGTAGCTACTGTAAATCATAAAGTGTAATAATTAAACATTGCCAGATTTTAAAATTATTGTTTTTGTTTTTTACCTTCCAACAGCATGATTTTTTGAAATTTTTAAAGCATTTATTAACAGTGCTGGCATGTTACAATTAAATCCCACTCTTTTGATTACTTGGTTAATAATTTTTGTCGGCTTGCCAAGCTACAATTATGTTAATGCGTTAAGTCAACGAACTGACTGAACAAGAAAGCTGTGATTAAGTATCATTATGTATGTATGTTACAATTTGTTTAGGCGCAACTTTATATAGGTCATTAGCGACTACTTTTATTTATGATAACATTCCTAGCCTACGCAATTAACATATATTCATTTTAACGTTTCTACTTTTTTAGTTAAAATTGTGCGGCGAACAGAACTGCCAGTGTACTACCACAGAAAGAACCACAGAAAGAAATTCTTCTTATAAGTATTCCACTTGCTACTTTCTAATTAAATTTTAGTCATCAAAACCATGAAAAATAACTAGTAACTGCACTAAAAAATCAAGGTACTGAGACATGAATTCACCCAAACGTGCCCTTAGCTAACGTATAAAATGGATAACAGACATTCATTGACCAATGGCTTTGCAGCTGAGTATACACTTTCGTATAGTGACTTTCTGCCAACCATGTTTCTGCTACTTTCTAAGAAAGTTTCTGAAGTGTCACAATCCTGCCAATAAAACACATTCAAAGAAAACAATAAGTACAACCATCAATATACAACTGACCGACAAATCCAAAATGAGACCAAACCTGACTCCAAAAGTAAGCTTGGAATGTTCAATAAAATAAAACTAGCCCCTACATTATAACCATTAGAAAAACGTGATGAAGAAACATAAAATTGATTGAAAAAACTCGTTAGCAAATATATTTAAAAAACCTGCTGTGTTTAAATAAAGCATAACTTGATCATCCCACATTACCCAAATGACGTGGTTGTAATTTGATTGTGCAGAACATTCGATCCTTCTTTTCTTTCAGGAGTTGAGATACTCTGAGGCGAAGAGATGATAAGCTAATCAATGCAGTGAATATGTATACATAACCCAGAATCAGAAACAAAAACGCCGCTCCTGCTCCAGCAAAGCTGCTACATGAAAGCTAATATAATTGGAAACGTATTCCAATCCGGCTTCACATCTATTTCAAACCACTTTTGAAAAGCTGGTGAAACGGGTTCTTGCTCGGTGCAAAATACTCCACCATAACTAATGGGTACAATTATGGTGAAGCTTACCAACAAGATGATGAGAAAATTTCCGTTTTAAAGTAATTGATTTTGTTCTAGGGTGAATTCCAATCCATTTTGTACCATCATCCTTTCTACCATTTCAGAAAAAACGGTATGTTTTGATTTAATATGTACATAAATTTGGATCTGAGCTTCAGGAGTCGGAAAGCACATATTGCAAGGAGAGTAATTAGACACGTGAGGAACCCATCCCATTTATGGTGGTTGAAAAACTCTCCACCGTCCATCGTTCTTCTTCTTCACCGAGTTGACTTGTGTATGTAGCGTATCCTAGCGTAATTGGATAAACGGATCCTACGTAAGTCCATAAGTGAGCTTGATACAACAGATATGGTGATGGATTTTTCATAGCAATTTGTGGCCACATTCCAATTAAACAGCAGGTTGAAACAAAAGTATTTCTGAACTAGCATACGAAAACGTATTGCTGACTTCACAAATGAACTGATTATCATTTGAATGTTGTCAGTAGACGAGGTATTGTTCTGTTATGGTAGCAGTTTGGTTTTATGTCCAAAGCCTATGTCGCAATGGTTTTGGTATTTTTTGAGTTAACCGTGGACCGATAGCAATAATGCAAGTTTAAATTTTTATATACTTTTAAGGTACTTGTGTTTGGGAGAATGTTTTACATTTAAGATTTGAAGCTTGGCATTACTTAGAATTCGGACTTTTTCTACGGGTATAAATTTTAAATTCAAGCCAGCGGTCAAAAGGTCTGAATTTCCAACGTGAAAGTAGGCCAGTAAAACTCAGCGAGCTTATTACGAAGGTAAAAAATTCTTAGACGTATTCCACGACAGCTTTCTTGAGTAACAAACTGTCCATTACGTGAACCAATTTGCTTAACTTCCAATCAAAAGATAATTCAGGTACTATTTAAAAAATAATTCTACGCACGTCCAATGTTGCTCAACTTGAGGCTTCCAAATTATGAAAATATGGGTAGTAAAAAGAAATTCGTTTTCACTTAGAGATTTTTAGGAAAACGATTTTTAAAAGTACCTGGAAATTGTGTTAATTCTGAGTTTTGTTGTATCACAATCTCCGCATGGAGTTGTCTCAAACAAATCCTGCGCCTCTTTACCTTGAGCTATGACGAGTTGCTTATGAGAGAACTACTCCCAATACATGAGAACTTTACAGCACACGCGATCCAGAGCATGGAGTTTCTGGAATTCCAAACTGTAGTTTAACTCAGAGGTAAAGAGTCGCAGCTCAAGGTAAAGAGGCGCAGGATTTGTTTGAGACAACTCCATGCGGAGATTGTGATACAACAAAACTCAGAATTAACACAATTTCCAGGTACTTTTAAAAATCGTTTTTCCTAAAAATCTCTAAAGTTGAAAACGAATTTCTTTTTTACTACCCATATTTTCATAATTTGGAAGCCTCAAGTTGAGCAACATTGGACGTAAGAATTTTTTTAATAGTACCTGAATTTATCTTTAAAATTTCTAATATGCAAAGTTCACATATTATGGGAGATATGTCAAGAAAGCGGTGGACGTGTGAGACTTAATGGAATTTTTTTTCTTGTACCTTCTCGTAATGTCAGCTGTCGCGTGAGTGCTTGAGTTTTACTGCCTACTTTCACGTGGAAATTCAGACCTTTTGACCGCTGGCTTGTAATTTAAAATTTATACCCGTAGAAAAAAGTCCGAATTCTAAATAATGTCAAGCTTCAAATCTTAAATCTAAAACATTCTCCCAAACACAAGTACCTTAAAAATATATTAAAATTTAAAGCCTGCATAATATTGCTTTCGGTCCACGGTTAACTCAAAAAATACCCAAACCATTGCGACATAGGCTTTGGACATAAACCAAACTGCTAACATAACAGAACAATACCTCGTTCTGCTCACAACATTCAAAATGATAATCAGCCCATTTGTAAAGTCAGCAATACGTTTTCGTATGCTAGTTCAGAAATACTTTTGTTTCAACCTGCTGTTTAATTGGAATGTGGCCACAAATTTGTATGAAAATCCATCGCCATATCTATTGTATCAAGCTCACTTATGGACTTACGTAGGATCCGTTTATCCAATTACGCTAGGATACGCTACATACACAAGTCAACTCGGTGAAGAAGAAGAACGATGGACGGTGGAGAGTTTTTCAACCACCATAATGGGATGGGTTCTCACGTGTCTAATTACTCTCCTTGCAATATGTGCTTTCCGACTCCTGAAGCTCAGATCCAAATTTATGTACATATTAAATCAAACATACCGTTTTTCTGAAATGGTAGAAAGGATGATGGTACAAAATGGATTGGAATTTACCCTAGAACAAAATCAATTACTTAAAAACGGAGAATTTCTCATCATCTTGCTGGTAAGCTTCACCATAATTGTACCCATTAGTTATGGTGGAGTATTTTGCACCGAGCAAGAACCCGTTCACCAGCTTTTCAAAAGTGGTTTGAAATAGATGTGAAGCCGGAGTTGGAATACGTTCCAATTATATTGCTTTCATGGTAGCAGCTTTGGCTGGAGCAGGAGCGGCGTTTTTGTTTCTGATTCTGGTTATGTATACATATTCACTGCATTGATTAGCTTGTCATCTCTTCTGCCTCAGAGTATCTCAACTCCTGAAAGAAAAGAAGGATCGAATGTTCTGCACAATCAAATTACAACCACTCATTTGGGGTAATGTGGGATGATCAGGTCATGCTTTATTTCAGAACACAGCAGGTTTTGAATGCATTTGCTAACGAATGTTTTCAATCAATTTCTGTTTCTTCTCATCACGTTTTTCTAATGGTTGTAATGGTAGGAGCTAGTTTCATTTTATTGACAATTCCAGCAGTGCTTTTGGATTCAGGATTAGTCTCATTTGGCTTTGTTGTTGGTTGTATATTGATGGTTGTACTTATTGTTTTCTTTGAATGTGTTTTAATTGGCAGGATTGTGACACTTTCAGAAACTTTCTTAGAAAGTAGCAAAAAACATGGTTGGCAGAAAGTCACTATACGGAAAGTGTATACTCAGCTGCAAGCCATTGTCAATGAATGTCTGTTATCCATTTTATACTGTTACTAAGGGCACGTTTGGCGAATTCATGTCTCAGTACCTTGATTTTTTAGTGCAGTTACTAGTTATTTTTCAATAGGTTTTGATGAAAAATTTAATTAGAAAGTGGCAAGTTGAATAGTTATAAAAAATTTATCTATGCTCGTACACTGGCAGTTCTGCTTGCGCATAATTTTAACTAAAAAAGTAGAAAGGTTAGAATGAATATGTTAATTGCGTAGGCTAGGAATGTTATCATAATAAAAGTAGTCGCTAATGACCTATATAAAGTTAGCGCCTAAACAAATTAACATACATACATGAATATACTTAATCACAGCTTTCTTGTTCAGTCAGTTCGTTGACTTAACGCATTAACATAATTGTAGCTTGGCAAGACAAAAATTATTAACCAAGTAATCAAAAGAGTGGGATTTTATTGTAACATGCAGCACTGTTAATAAATGCTTTAAAAATTTCAAAAAATCATGCTGTTGGAAGTAAAAAACAAAAACAATAATTTTAAAATCTGGCAATGTTTAATTATTACACTTTATGATTTACAGTAGCTACGTTTCATATTCCTTCATATTACCCTGCTACGGAGATAAAATGGCAAAAAGTTTGCATAAAATGTTTATCTGGGTTGCTTTTCCAATTATGCGCTACCTAGGCAATTTATGAAATATTAATCCGTATATGCGTTCCTTATGATATGGGCCGAAGCCAAATTTATTTTAAAATCTTTTCAATATATTGTGACCAGAAAGAAGTAAAATTTCATGGAAATACTATTGTGCTAAGAACGTTCTTGGAGGATTAAAAAGGGATGTCAGACTGGGAAAGCCAGGCAATTGCAGTGTCTCGGGGATATATGACTTTGATATGTGACTGATAATAAAGCCATGACAATCAAGTAAATATAAACTAAATTTTTGGTATGGTTTTCCCTGAAATGGAATCCAGATGAGTGGCCATATTAAGTCCATCCCACGGTAACACTTTTGTAATTATAATATACATCATGCGCAACCATAAACGAAGGCCAAGCCTGAATTACTTATGGATTACATAATCCACCCTGCTCCAAAACAGAACCAATTAGGGATACAGATAAGCGCTTGATGTTTAAAATCTTGCATTATCATAATGGATCGCGAGTGTGGATAATCTCTTTGGAATTTGCTGGACAGCCAGCTTCACCATATCGAAATTGAAACCATTCCAAGTCATCCAGTGTTCATTCGGTATATCTGATTTTGGTTCAACAGGCTAATGAGACGGCTAGTCGGCTAAAACCTGGATACAAAACCATGTTTCATATAGAGTCGCCGACAGAAATACAAGCAATACCTTAAATTGTGATAAAAACTAATTATATTACACTTTTTGTAGCCAAAAACCAAACTTTCCACGTTAACCTTGACCGTAAACCCAATGACACTAAAAACATCTCACATTTACAAACTTCTTTCTAAAATCAGCGATACGTTTTCGTACTTGTTCGCTTGATTTCTATGCTTCTTACGTGGATCTTTTATCTACTCGGTGATGAAGTCTGTGGTTGACCGTGATTTATTTGGTTTCTCACCTGTCTACTCATCTTGCTGGCTTTCGTTCATCAAGGCGTTAGACTCCCAAATTGATCCTACCTGATTCAATCAAAACCTACCATTTTTCTGTAATATCTCTGTCAAAACGGATGTTAAAACAGACTGGGAGAGGTGATTAGACACGTGAGAACCCATCCCATTATGCTGGTTGTAAAGCTCTCTACGGACACTGTTCTCCTTCATCACCGACGTTTGTACGTGTAAACTGCAGAGTGAGGGGATAAAAGGATCAACGTATGTCAGTAAGTGAGATTGGTTACAGTAGGTATGGTGATGATTATCATAGTTTTTTTTGCCATGTTCCAATCAAGCATTGCTTGAAACTCAAGTATTTCTGAAAAAGGATACGAAAACGTATCGCTGATTTTACAAGTTGGATGATTTTGAAAGTTGTGATAGAATGGGGTGATTTTTTTAGTGTGAGCATTGCGGTTTAGTCAAAGGTTTAACGTGGAAAGGTTTGGGTTTTGGGCTACAAAAAGTGTAATATAATTAGTTTTTTATCACAATTTAGGTACTTGTTTTTCTGTCTGCGACTCTATACGAAACATGTTTTGTATCCAGGTTTAAAATACACCTCAGCCGTCTCAATTATCCTGTTGTACTCAAATAGATATACCGAAGAACAACGGATGACTTGGAATGGTTTATTCCAATTTCGATATGGTGAACTGGCTGTCCAGCAAATTCCAAAGAGATTATCCACACTCGCGGATCCATTATGATAATGCAAGATTTTAAACATCAAGCGCTTATCTGTATCCCAATTGGTTCTTTTTCGAGCAAGTGATTATGTAATCCTATAAGTAATTCAGCCATAACTTGGCTTGCTTGGGTTATGGTTGCGCATATATATTATAATTTACAAAAGTTACCGTAGGATGGACTTAATATGGCCACTCATCTGGATTCCATTTCAGGGAAACCATACCAAAAATTTAGTTTATATTTACTTGATTGCATGGCTTTATTATCAGTCACATATCAAAGTCATATATCCCCTGAGACACTGCAATTGCCAGGCTTCCCCAGTCTGACATCCCTTTTTAAATCCTCCAAAGAACATTCTTAGCACTATAGTATTTTCATGAAATTTCTACTTCTTCTGGTCACAATATATTGAAAGATTTTAAAATAAATTTGGCTTCGGGTCCATATCATAGGAACGCATATACGGATTAATATTCATAAATTGCCTAGGTAGCCATAATTGGAAAAAGCAACCCAGATAAACATTTTATGCAAACTTTTTGCCATTTTATCTCCGTAGCAGGGTAATATGAAGGAATAATGAAACGTAGCTACTGTAAATCATAAAGTGTAATAATTAAACATTGCCAGATTTTAAAATTATTGTTTTTGTTTTTACTTCCAACAGCATGATTTTTTGAAATTTTTAAAGCATTTATTAACAGTGCTGCATGTTACAATAAAATCCCACTCTTTTGATTACTTGGTTAATAATTTTTGTCACTTGCCAAGCTACAATTATGTTAATGCGTTACTCAACGAACTGACTGAACAAGAAAGCTGTGATGAAGTATATTCATGTATGTATGTACAATTTGTTTAGGCGCAAACTTTATATAGGTCATTAGCGACTACTTTTATTATGATAACATTCCTAGCCTACGCAATTAACATATTCATTTTAACGTTTCTACTTTTTTAGTTAAAATTGTGCGCGAACAGAACTGCCAGTGTACCACACCACAGAAGAAATTCTTTATAACTATTCAACTTGCTACTTTCTAATTAAATTTTCATCAAAACCTATTGAAAAATAACTAGTAACTGCACTAAAAAATCAAGGTACTGAGACATGAATTCGCCAAACGTGCCCTTAGTACAGTATAAAATGGATAACAGACATTCATTGACAACGGCTTGCTGAGTATACACTTTCCGTATAGTGACTTTCTGCCAACCATGTTTTTGCTACTTTCTAAGAAAGTTTCTGAAAGTGTCACAATCCTGCCAATTAAAACACATTCAAAGAAAACAATAAGTACAACCATCAATATACAACCAACAACAAACCCAAAGAACCAAACCCGACTCCAAAAGTAAGCTTGGAATGGTCAGTAAAATAAAACTAGCTCCTACAATTAACCATTAGAAAAACGTGATGAGAAAACAGAAATTGATGAAAAAATTCGTTAGCAAAATATTTAAACCTGCTGGGTTCTAAAATAAGCATGAACTTCATCAGCCCACATTACCCCAAATGAAGTGGTTGTAATTTGATTGTGCAGAACATTCGATCCTTCTTTTCTTTCAGGAGTTGAGATACTCTGAGGCAGAAGAGATGACATGCTAATCAATGCAGTGAATAGGTATACATAACCCAGAATCAGAAACAAAAACGCCGCTCCTGCTCCAGCCAAAGCTGCTACCATGAAAGCCAATATAATTGGAACGTATTCCAACTCCGGCTTACATCTATTTCAAACCACTTTTGGAAGAGCTGATGAACTGGTTCTTGCTCAGTACAAAATACTCCACCATAACTAATGGGTAAATTATGGTGAAACTTACCAACAAGAACATGAGAAATTCTCCGTTTTTAAGCATTTTGTTCTGGGTAAATTCCAATCCATTTTGTACCATCATCCTTTCTACCATTTCAGAAAAACGTATGTTTGATTTAATACGTACATAAATTTGGATCTGAGTTTGAGGAGTCGGAAAGCACATATTGCAAGGAGAGTGATCATACACGTAAGAACCCATCCCATTATGGTGGTTGCAAAACTCTCACCGTCCACCGTTCTCGTCTTCTTCACCGAGTTGACTTGTGTATGTAGGTATCCTAGCGTAATTGGTAAACAGATCCTACGTAAGTCCATAAGTGAGCTTGATACATAGTATGGTGATGGATTTATAGCAATTAGTGCCACATTCCAATTAAACAGCAGGTTGAAACAGAATATTTCTGAACTAGCATACGAAAACGTATTGCTGACTTAACAAATGGGCTGATTATCATTTTGAATGTTGAGCAGAACGAGGAATTGTTCTGTTATGTTAACAGTTTGGTTTATGTCCAAAGCCTATGTCGCAATGGTTTGGGTATTTTTTGAATTAACCGTGGACCGAAAGCAATATAATGCAAAGTTTAAATTTTATATATTTTAAGGTACTTGTGTTTGGAGAATGTTTTACATTTAAGATTTGAAGCTTGGCATTACTTAGAATTCGGACTTTTCTACGGGTATAAATTTTAAATTACAAGCCAGCGGTCAAAAGGTCTGAATTCCACGTGAAAGTAGGCAGTAAAACTCAGCGAGCTTATTACGAAGGTAAAAATTCTTACGTATTCCACGACAGCTTTGACATACTCCCACAATATGTGAACTTTGCATATTAGAAATTTTAAAGATAATTCAGGTACTATTAAAAAAAATTCTTACGTCAATGTTGCTCAACTTAGGGCTTCCAAATTATGAAAATATGGGTAGTAAAAAAATTCGTTTTCAACTCTTAGAGATTTTTAGGAAAACGATTTTAAAGTGCCTGGAAATTGTGTTAATTCTGAGTTTTGTTGTATCACAATCTCCGCATGGAGTTCTCAAACAAATCCTGCGTCTCTTTACCTTGAGCTATGACGAGTTGCTTATGAGAACTACAGTTAGAGTTACCAATACATAGAACTTTACAGCATACTCATTCAGAGCACACTGGAGTTTCTTTTTGCAATCTCAAACATCAGCGCCAGAGATCTGACCTTTTTCTCTTGAACAGACCAGAAGCATTATGATGGG
>LJIJ01006177.1:0-10026 GCA_001718145.1 Orchesella cincta
ATTTTTGTACAATAACGAATTGTTCCGTTCGTTTATGAATGTATGATAGAGAACGGCGTCGCTGCTATCATTATGTACGAGAATTATGAAGGTGATTTGTTGCACGGATAAAATTGTTCAACAGTACGAATATCTCTGTGGTTTATATGCAGTCGCGTTTTTAAATTCCATGCTGCGTCAGTCTGTCTGAGTGCAAGAAGCATGTGCACATTGGTTCAAGTCAAGACCTACCTATATGTGTATATTAAATATTTTGGTCAACCCACTTGAGTGAAATTACGTTAAATGGAATTGGATTTTTTGTTCCGGGCAAATCCACATACACAAATACTACACCGCTAAGTGTTTTTAAGATGCAATAGTCAGGATAGAAAATATCAGAGAACGCCAAGTATTTTAATGGAGATCACGAGAGCGTGCATTTCTAGACAGTTCAGTGATTCCAAACCTGAAATGTCATCCATGAACCGTGCAAAAGTGTGGACGGTTTGTGAGCATTCAGAGAATCAGGGGGACATGAAGTTTGAAAGTAAAAGGTTTAATTCCGGCAGAAAACGTAATCTCATACCAGCTCAGTCTGAGTTTACCGGATATCCATTTATAAACTTGGTTGGAGATGCAGCTGATTCTTTATCTCACTTGCTACCTGAACCACCTGGAACGAGGCTCCCATGAACTTCTGGTTGGCGATGATGATAATATTTTTAACTCACCTTCTGCAATGAGGAGGACCGAAATCGTGAATTAAATCTGTTACATTCACTGCAGCGGTCAGTCAAATAACATGCAGAAAATTACAATAGATTTTTTAAAACATGCCTTATGTTCGGTTTATTAGCAGGTTTTCATGCCATTCTTGATATACATGGATGATAAAATGTATTTGTAATGAATGCATTATGGCTCGTACATTTCAGGTTTTGGAACAACATAGCGTAGGTAGTTTCATATAATCTTGTTGATGCAAGTGGAATCGTTCCTTCCTCGTAATGGTTAGTCATACATAGAGATGGTAGTATGAAATAAAAAATAATAATAAAAAAGAAAGTAATAATAGTTTATGGCTGGCTTAGTTAGTTGATAGCTGCTGGATGAACTCTAGTATAACTTTTTCTTATGTGATTTTAAGTTTTGCAGAGAGAGAAGTCTTTACAGTCGCACAACAGATAGATGGATCTACTCGTTTTTGCTGGGAAATGTAGAGACATGCATGCCTAGCTGAGTATTTTATTATACACGTATTTAAATAGCTTATAGCAAAAGGTATGCACATAGCATTTTCGTATCATGATAATCATGTACAAGTGGTAAGAATCTAATAGGAGGAGAAGAAAAAGCGAGTTTGTTGTAAGAAACAAGAACATCATGCAGAACTGAAGAGATAAGAAGAAAAAAATTATCCTGAAGAGTCGTTCCTTCTTCTACGATCTCTTCCATGCATTTGCTTTTTACTGCTGAGGAACAACTTACTTCATGATTCAAGGTCAATCAGCATCCAAAAGCTTTTTGCCGGTTCCAAGGCAAAATTGAAACTCATATAGGCGTGAAGGTGATGTTGTAAAAAATTGAGAGTGGTTCGCGTTGATAGCTGGAAGGCAAAAATTTCAAAAATTTTAGCTCGTATGTGTGTCTAAACCAAACGTAGTTTTGATTTTGATAGCTGCTCACATTCATATCCTGAGGTTTTTAATACCAAAAGGCATACTTTCTTCGAGTAGAGATTGCTATATCATACATTCTGTATAATATACTTTTAAGAGATTCATGCATACATAACAGAGAAAATGAGATGAGGCAAGATGAATTTGTAGATGGAAACTTGTGATTTTTTGTGGTTGACGTTTGTCATACATATATAACAATTTTGTAAACTATAAAGAAAGAAGGAGCCACAGTAGTTTACAGTTTTACTTTCATTAGCGAACACACAAGGTACGTTTGCCTTATAGTACAATGTACTTACTCATTCTTGGAGTTAAGGAGTTAAAGGGTACTTGGTAAGCGGTTTAAGTTTACCCTTTAACCGAGCAGGTTAAACTCGCGGGGTAAAGTTGCTATGGTTTCCTATGTACTGTAGTTTAACCGAATGCTTAAACTTTTACACCACCTCGGATCGAGTTTAAGCTTTAACCTGCAGAGTGATCTGAGCTGTCCATTGAATTTCCACAAACAACCAAACTCACATGCGGTATTAGCTATGTGGCATCGACATTGAACATAAATTGTATTAATGAATGCATATATGGTCCAGTTTAAATTATAAATTAAACATTTGGAAACTGATGGTCACTCAAGTTGGCCAAAGTTTAAGCGGTTATCGGGTAATGGCTTTAGCTTTACCCTTTTACCTCCTTACTTGCAAAGTGAATGAGTACGCCTGTTCTTATATAAATGCATATTTCTGTATATCACATGTTGCGCATCAGTGTTTTCCCATACTCATTATTACCAAACCATTACACGTCAAAGTGTTTCGTCTTCGTCTTTCTTGTTATATTATACACTCCCGTGAAGTTCAATGGGAAGAAGTGAGTTTTTTTTGTGTGTGTCGAGTATTACAAAAAGAATCACTGGCAGAACATGCTTTACTCTGCATTCTCATTTCGCATTTATTCTTGTTGGCTGCTATCTGTTATTTTGATTTAAAAAATACAGATATTTTTTTTCTCTGATTGTAGTTTATTGCACTGTCCTTTTCCCCAGTTTCAAGCATTTCGCTTGATGATGATGGGGGTTGAGTATCCTCCAGGCGTATTTTCTATCTCAAATTGCCTTGATTTTGAAGACAATTACCACGGCTTCAATCATACAATATACATATATGTATGTGCGTAGTTGCTTAAAGATTACATTTTTGAATAACTCGTGCCTAGCACATGTTAACCATACTTTATATATATAAATATATATCCATTATACCAATGCAACGTTTGAGTATAACTAATCCGTAGCAATCTTGCATCCTTTTTTTTGCTTAGACCGCTTTGCTTTTAAGGATTAGATTAATTTTTTCAATTTTGTTTATAGCGACTTAATTCAATAGAGTTAAATGTCGGTATACATCCTCACATAGAAGGAAATGGGATAGGGAGGAAAGATAGGAGCTTGCACTAAAATATTTCTTTAATTTGTAGTTTTATGGGCACTAGTGCAATTTGCAATGTCCTAAAATTTTGCTGTCATGTTTAAATTTTGAAGCAATCACCTCATCTCATAAAATGAAACATGCAAAAGAAAATGGTAATTCGTTTGTTTATATGTTTATTTTCACATGCAGATATACAGTATGGCTCTGTATCGCCCATAATATTCACTTGCAAGAAATTGGTTGTAATGAGGAGCTCGATATTTTCTGTTTATATTCGTTTCATCCAAGTGTGTTGATCTCTAGGGAAAAAATTGCGCTGCACAGAAGCAACGCATGGTGAAGCGAACAGACCGAGAGAATATTTTATGTTCTTGTAGAACAATGCACCTAGTGTTGGCTCCTCTTCAATGTCTGCCATTTCAAAAAAGTTGAGGCTAACATTTCTCTCTACTTTTTCTTCCAAATAGTTGTAAACACAGTTTTTCAGATCACACGAGGTCTGCCACCGATGATATCCAAAATGCATGAGTTTTCTTCGTTATAGCCTTCCCACATACATTAAGTTCAATCCGCATATATAAATGCAAAGCAGTAGTAAAACATTTAACTACTTTCCGTCCCTGATATGTTAGGCAACCCTCTTTTATTGGCATACTCAGTTGAAGAAGATTGTTGTTTAAAAATACCAATACATGCCTGTTGTATTACTTGGCTCTAGGCTTTGTTTAAAAAATTGTCTTTCAGAGTTTGAAGTGTAGAGAAAGACCCCATTATGACAAGAGCCCAATGTAAAGTAAACCTTATGTTACAGTGTGAAACAAATAGAGCTACATAGGTATTCATTTTCATAGCTCATCCAATGTACGCACATGCAAGAGAGTTCTGCTGTCTCAATCTCAATTTACGTTGTATGGTTATGGCTGTCGATAGTAAAAAATCGGTTAACTGCTGACTTTGATGGTTAGATTCTAAAAAGCATCTTGCTCTTTTTTGTTGAAACATTTGCTTTTGTTCTAAAAAGCACACATTGTTCTTTCCCAGCGGAAGGACATTTGATAGATCAAGCCAGGCCAGACCCGAATAAATGTGCATAGTATGTATTACACACACACAATCACTCCTGATTGTATTCACAAATCGTAAAGCACAAAAAAATGCAGGGCTCAAATCCAGACACAGATCCTTGTGTTGAACTGGGTTACAAAAAACCTTCTTTGAAATGGTTGATGATAATGTCAGCCAAAAAACAGCTCCCTATAATACAGGCCAATAACACTACGTTACGTTTACTTACATCATCGCCACTCACCACTACTATAATAGATACATACACAACACGCTTCAATATTCTCGTCAGTTTTTGCAGCTCATTTATAAAATGTATGTTAATAATAGTATAAAGTTATAAAGTCGGGTGTGTTTGGCCCAACACATTTTAAGCGATAGTCGACAAGCTTTGCAATATATAGGGTGTATTATTAGTATTAGCTGTTTGTAAAGCAGGAAGCTTTGTATGAAAAGGACCATTTGCAAAGCTATTCTGTCAATCCTTATCCATATTATTCATGCTGCTGATATGTGTAAAGTAGTACAAATAAACAGGTCGTCAGTTAAGATAGGCCATGTTGTTAGTGTGCAACACTACGACAACACAAGATTGACTGGAAAGGCTATCCGACGGAGCAATGCATAAGCAGTTTCGATTTTCTCTTTCTCGTTTAGCCCATGTGTTTTACATGATATTTGAGAGTATGAGTTTATAGAAGATTAGCTCTGTATGAAATGAAGGCTGTTCCACACATTCATAATGTTGAGCTGATGTACAAATTTTGTGTTTAAATGAAATGATGTCATTCGCATTCTATATTTATGTTGCTCAGTTGACTTTGCCTTGCCTTGACTTCACTTGGCATACCACTATGTCACTGTATTTTAGGTTAGTTATGCGATGCCAATGCTTCTACTATTGAGTGAGGAGGTTAACTTACATTTTTGTTGGTCCATAACTAACCTTGCCAGATTTGTTTGGGAGTCGGGACGGGACCTGCTGGCGTTTCAATTCTGTCCTGTTTGTATTGTTGTTGATTTACTTTACCCCACATAATTTACAAGTGCTCTCGATTGGAATTGCAGTACATGATACAATGTCATTTCTTGCACCCTTACGTTTTCTCCAAAACCACTTCCCTCTTGTGTCTTTAAATTTAAATTGCATTTGCAAATTGCAAAATATTAGATTCTTTCTTGACAGTAATGTTGTCATTCTTTACTAACTGTAAGGTATGCACTAATAACAACTTTACCTTTTATCTCCTGATTTGTAATTGCAGTACTAATTGCGTATAATTCTTATATAAATCACACTTCATTCATGCAATTTATTAGCCATTTTGGAAGGAAGATGAGTTCAAGTCAACAATGCTAAACTAGTAATTAGAGTTCATTTTATGGCAACTTGGAGCAATTGTGATTAATAGCATTCATTCCAAAGTGATGTAGTTTCCTTATTTAGGCAGGAGGACCAGCCAGTTAAAAAAGATAAAAAACAAAACGAAGTATATACTTTTGTATTCAGAATTCAATGCTATTGAATATATTTATTATGTATACGTAGACTCGCTAAAGACTAATTATAATACAGTACCCCCTATTTATAGAATGACTAACAAAATTTCATAGTAAGTACTGAAAGCACGAAGCTTTTGACGGAATCTCCTGTGGCACATTGTCAAAATTAAAATATTTTTGCAGTTTTCATGCCTCATTTTATCTCCTACACAATGTCAATTTTAGAAAAGGATGAATCTTCCTCAGCAGTTTTCTATGTATGGTGTTTCGTTGATTGAAGTAGGTAATGCTAATAATTTTCAGAGTAATTTGTAGCAATCCTATTTAGATTCATACAGCAAGTCCTTGACAAGAAAAGTTAACTCTCACTCGCCCTTTTTTTTGGATTTGGTTTGTCATTCTGGGTTAAAAAAAAAAATACTTTACGTGATTGATTTTGATTGCTGGTTTCGGGGAGTGTAAAAAACTGCAATATAGCTCTGTGCAATGAGGATTAAAATGGGGTAAAATGCATTTGACCTTAAGAGAATTCGATTGGTACTTACTTAGTAGTTGCAATCTGTGTCTATGTGATACAGGCCATTATGGCAGCAAGGAGAATACGCACCTCTTTAGGTATAATATTTGCCAACTCATTTCTCTGATAAGATGAAAGACAAATAATAAACTCCGTCATCGAAAATTGTGGTGTGTGGTGGGTAAGAAGCAAATAAATTGCATGTTAACATTTGATCATGAAAAAGTTAAATGTTACAAAAACTGAGAGTTTGTTTAACTTGCTTGTTTGCTAAAGTGAGTGAGAGTCAGTCAGTTCGACATCTTTATCCTTGACGTATTTTACATATCTAATTGAGTCATGAATAAGGTAATGGTAATGCCTATCTATAATGCATCATTGCTTACTTAAGTCTTGCAACAGCACGCCATAAACGCAGGAAGAGATCAACGTTCCGACTTCGTCCTAGAACCAGAAACCACAACAACTCTTTACAGATTTAAATGTAATCTCTGGTCACAGTCAAGCCAGTTGGGATGTCTGCAACGGCACACACGACACATGATTATTCCAACTCACGATTTTTGTTATCTGTACATTAGTTTGTACTTCACTCTTCACTTTGTGTCCATTGAAACATTATTCACAACGCATTAAATTATGTAAATTCAAACGCTGGCTTACCACATTGCCACTGCCACCCTCGCTCTAAAGTTATTGGTCTCATGTTAGTTCAAGAGACCTTTTCGTGTTACTAATCAAATTCAATATGACATTGCTTGCTTCATGGTGCAATTTCATTAGAATAATCTATCCGAGTCCTTATTATTCCCAGCCACATCACTTCCGGAAAAAATGTTTGAAAATTTGTATTTCAAAAGAAAAGTAGTAAATACGACTGAAACACTTTCCAGAGCTTGACTCGTGCATGTGCATGAGTATTCATATTGTACGTTTATGTACACAGGAAATTAAAAATGGATATCATGAATGTTTATCTCAGATAGCTATATGAGTATGACGTGGTTTACTTATAGAAAAGGTCCCCAGTCTAAATTGTCCCTGAAATTCTCTTACATAGTACTTTATTCAATGAATGGCTCATCTTTATCAACCTACAAGTTATAATCAGCCGATGGATATGGTTTTTACATTAAACTGGCAAGTGGCAACACATTAATTTTCCCTAAACTAGAGACTGGATTTTTTCAGTCCACCTAATCATGGATGGATGCTCCTCAAATGATTAGCCGGTTAAGGTTATGCAAATGCCATGAATTACGCTATCAGTGTGTTTTGCAGTTTGAAGCATATCTGCCCCAGAGACAAGATATATTTTTTCTCCTTGTATCACTTTAAAAAGCCATATGAATGTACAGCATAGCTCAGAACTGACCACTGATTCCTTGAAGATTGAAGAACCATGAATGTTTCAAAATGTCATTCATTCAACAAGACTAGAGATAATGTCATTTTTATTTTCTAGTCAAAATATTCTCGGTGTGTGATTCAGTATTATTCAGAATATATATCTTGTTGTTTGGAAAAATATTGCAGGTCAATTTCTGAACCACTTGCTCATGTCACAGATCATCTTTTAGTTTAATGGGATTAACATTCAAGTTGTTTTTGTAGAGCAGCGTAGAGCAGGCTTGTGTCACTGAATTTGCATTTGAGTTAAAATGGTTTAAATCATCAGTCTTACAAGAATACACTAGTATAGTACATAAGTCAGACACTTGTGAGAGCTGGATAATGACCGATACGAGCAAAATTAATGAGATGAAATGACATGTGTCTGGCGTCTGTGAGTAGTAGCAGTCACCAAGTACCACAACGCTCAGAGTGAAGGTCATGCAGTGCAATATTGTTAATACAATTTTTCTGTCTGCCCTTACTCAACTCATTATTTTCATTATTGTGTGATGAGATGTTGCTTATGCTGAATTCACGTTGAATTTTTTACATATTCATCGCATTGTGATTCTATAAAATCAGAATACAAGGTAATGCACAAAACGATGAATTTTTCATTAGATCTAATGCCAAAAACTAATTGACTTGTCACTAACGGTCCGTTGAGTTTCTTTGAGCTTCCAGTGAACTAAATTGAGTGAAGGCAACGAAATCAAAAAGCAAGGTTTTGTGTGATATTTTCAACAGCCTGCTTGGGAAGCGAAACACTTTCTCACACTTCAAACATCTCCAATTTACAAAGGCTGAGCGTCTGAGTGAGTATTCATTCATGATATGACATTTTTTGAGAATCCTAAAATTTAATAGAAAAAGCAAATGTTGGAGTCGATTTGAATTTCCTCGAAATTTAAATGTATGCATGTACCTTTCAGAAGTTTGTAACATTCAGCATCATCGCCACCAAAACCTTTCCTGAGTTGACAGGAAAGTTGGTTTCATACGAAATAATGTGATATTTGCACCTAGCAGAGTGTTTCATGCTCCTGTGGTTTCCAAATTTTGTACTTAAAAGACATGCTGTGTATTATGTACTCCAGCAAAAATCGTGTACACACAACGTTTGTGAAGTTGAAATCAAGGAAAGTTAGCACAACCTTCATTTTTAGTAGTAGTTGGCATACATCAAACAATTTTTCCCTAATCAATCATCTCTGATCAATAGTCCACTGGAGGATGCAACTCCAAACATGCAAGACTGCCATAAATAGTAAATCATTGTAACCTTCACAAAAAGTCGTTGATCTTTTTCCCATTCTTCGTTCAACGTGTTTATTATGACAATTTTAAATAACTTCTCCAACAAGCTCACGTTTTTACTGTTGCTGCATGATTAGTCAGTATTGAATGAAATGAATATGAATGTATTTGATAACATTATTGGTTAAATGATAAGCCCTAATAAGGTAAAATCTTTTATAAAAGCATGAAACGGGTACATGGTCATTTATTGTTGACTTAACACTTTTGACAGCATTAGTTAGTTATCACATCGCATCACCAAAGAATTTCCGTGGTGTTTCTTTCTGGTAGTTCTGCACTGCAGGTTTGATGTTTGAGGTGTCCAACCGGTGATATCTTGTTTACACAAGCAAAAGTAAATAACCTCGGTGTTTTCGTTTTTACGCCTGACCGAAGTCTGTTTCTTGTTTAAGTCATGGAGCATGGTTTTGGGAAAATACATTGTTTTTCGCTTGATTATATATTATATGCGTTATACGTCGTATCCTGATAGCTAATCTGACAACACCAATGCAATTACCATTTCTCTGCAACTCTCTATTGAGGTGTCATTGATATGCGTAGTATGTGAAATTTGGTAGTATGTTTATGCTCTGATTTTATTAATACAACACTGTTCGTGTGGTTGATAACACTTATACGATAGCAGAAAGCAGAAATCAACGGCAATGGTACAGATATGATATCAGGAAGACGACAGGTGCAACGTTGGCATTTCGTTCAAATTTATACCCATACTACTTTTATCTATTTTAATTGGCTAATTGTCTTAATCTTCGTTTTGAACTTTACCCAATCAGAATAGAAACTACTACTTCCACTCCATTCACACTGTCTACCTTTCACCAGGTTATTAAACTTTGGATAAACTGCTACTACTACTACGTACATAATGCATAGAAACTGGTCACTACATACGATTACAAATGTGACATGTGTCAATTCTCTGATTAAACAACGTAATTTTCTCATTTTTCTAACAACTATTAAGCTATACCAATCTTAAATTGTGTGTAAAATCTGTATATATGCATAACAAGTTTCAGCAAACTATTGTTGTCATTAAACTTTCCATTCTTGTATTATTGACTCACAATGGCCTTGAACTTACAATGAACCCACTGGATTCATAATTTGCGTCGTAGTTCCCGTGGGGCAA
>LJIJ01006178.1:0-10026 GCA_001718145.1 Orchesella cincta
GCTAAAGTTTCCTTTTACAGATGGGGAGGCCTTACAAAGCGTACCTGACAGGTCAGATAACGACTGGGAAAACAAAGAAAATGGACCAAAGATGTATCGTTCTCTTGCTGAAAAGTACAACGTACCAAAATCTACTATGTCTGAGGTAATCGTAAGGCTGTCTGGAAGACAGGAATGATCCAAGAGGCGCCAAAATGATGGTCGGAAGCCATCGGGCGTCAGAAGAGAAAGCCGTTAAATGATTCGGAAAGTGAAACAGACCCGTCTTTAAGTACTCCAAACTTGAAATTAAGATAAGAAAGAGTGTGGAAAGGACATAACCACACAAAACCCTCCGGAATTATATTCGTAGAGAAGTTCTGGACGGTAGAATGACAAGAAAAGCCCGTCATTTCGAAACGGGATGCAGGTTTCTCCGTTTGGAGCGCTTTTTCAAGCTTCTCCATACCTTGGCTGGTCCAAATGTTGATTTTGGTTTCGTGACTCCATAATATGGAGTGTAAACGATATTGGCCATCTTCAAATGCGTTCAGACCAACTCCAATCAACGACGGTGATTTCGTTTCGAAATGAGTGGTTTTTTCTTGCCATTCTACCGTCCAGAACTTCTCTACGAATATAATTCCGGGAGGGTTTGTGTGGTTATGTCCTTTCCACACTCTTCTTAATCTTAATTTCAAGTTTGGAGTACTTAAAGACGGGGTCTGCTTTCACTTTCCGAATCATTTAACGGCTTTCTCTTCTGACGCGCGATGGGCTTCCGACCATTTTTTTTGGCCTCTTGGATCATTCCTGTCTTCCAACAGCCTACGATTTTCAGACACATAGTAGATTTTGGTACGTTGTACTTTTCAGCAATGAAACGATACATCTTTGGTCCATTTTCTTTGTTTCCCAGTCGTTATCTGACACTGAATGTCGGTACGTTTGTAAGGCCTCCCCATCCTGTAAAAGAAACTTTAGAACTCCCAAAATTCATGTAAGTATTGTGCCAAAGTCTTCCTATTGATAGTACGTACCTCACTCAAACCGTAACTTGCATTTTTTAAAAAGGAATCACAGCAGAAAAAGTCAAAAAATTTTTTTGTCCGATTACTTTTTTGCTATGATTTTCACTTTAAGAGTTTGTTTCAAATAATTTACAAACCAGCGAAGGGTTTGAGGTAAAACAAAAAGTGGTATATGATAAAAGAGTATGCTCTTTCTATTGGTGTATTGGAAACATAGTTTCAAGCCAAGATAAGCGAGATATCATCAGTGGAACAAAAAAACAAAATTTGTCCGATTACTTTTTTTGCTGAGTGTATATGTGCTAATAAAATGTTTTTACATAGCCAGGAACGACGTTTAACTTTTAAAAACATAAATAACATTAAAAAATGTGAGCAAACTGATGGCATTTTCTATATAAGAGTGCACCCTACTAAACTGAGAGCACATTTCATGGTCCCGACTCGTTCATCAATCTCTTAGTTCAGGAGAGGTTTCTACTTCTGGAGACACAATGTTATCTTGGAGTTTGTAAAAAGGACATCACAAGATTACTTTTTCTTCTCCAGAAATGAAATTTGATATGAAAGTTGTCGGTGCTTACAGAGCTCCACGTTAATTCACAATGTTTTCAGAATTCGAATATTTTAGGTTTATTACAACATCAAGAAAATATTTTCCATTGCATTGATTACGTACAAAAATAAGTTCAGAAATATCCAACTAATGAAATGCTGGTTCAACCAAACCAACCTCTTTTCCTACCTCAAATAACATTTGTTAATTAATGAATCAAGAATAATGATTTCGACAGGGTTATTCTTCAACACACGCATTTTAATTCGCTCCTTCCTGGGAAACCCTTAGAAGCATTCGAAGGTTTTCCAAATATTTGTGAACATCCGCAGTGAAAGATCCATCTAAAGAACCTCCTTAAGTAGTTGCCATATACGATTGGGTTGAAGCAGAAGTTGGGGATGGTTGTCACAAAGAGTGATTCCCGAATTCTGGGGTCAACCAGCCTCACTGCAGTCAATTCTGTACCTGAATTGGGTTCAAGTAGTTATATCAATGCGCGTCAGAATTTAATTAATTTAGTTAAAAGGCTTTCATGGTTAGCAACACCACACATTAAAACTTTTTTGTGTTAGACCGAATCTGTTTAATTATTTTATTGAATTTTATTAAACTTAAAATAACCAAATTTTAAAATTTTAAAAATATTGTGTTAACAAAAAGACAAAAATAGTTATCTGGGATGGAACCATTGTATCACTATTTTACAGAGGACATGAAAACTATTATTGAATATTTTTCGACATCATTTAAAGACATGATCATTTCAAAAAAACTACGTTGCACTGCTGAATGACAAACCCTTCTGAAATTTATGGTTTAGTCAAAATAGAATAATTGCATTTGATTATATTTTCAAGTCGATCACACAATTAAAACCATTTGCTTGTGGAGCTGCAACTGAAATAGAAAATGTCCAGCCATCAAAAATTGTGTGGATCCGTCTTATTCCTCCAACAGACTTGAGTGGGTGCACAATAGAACAAAACCTATGCATGCTGATACAAACAGTAAGCATTGCGCTCAGGCATAACAAACAGCACTCACAAACTGGATGGATTTTAAACCTCTACTACATAAGTTGTCTCTAGAAACAGTGCCGATTTGTCGGGAAATAATTTCGAAAAAACTGTAAAAGTATCATCTGTTAGCAGGAAAACACATTCTGCTAAGAAAAGAAATTTTCTGTGGTGTGGAAGTCAATTGGCAGCTCTCGCTTAGCGGCGTGTTTCGTCGTGAACTTGCAATCGAGAACTGAGCTGTTGAGAGTTTTCTGAAGTTTCCTTTTTGGTACTCATCACATCGTTTTACATGGAATCCTTTACCGGACGAATACCTTCAACTGCAGAAGCTGAGCAGCTCAGCTCTTCAATAGCAATTTAGAGTGCAACTCATTTAAGTGAATATAACGGTAGTAGAATTTCGCTCTGCAACTGCACTCGGGAAAGTTTTATGTGAATTGTTAGTGAGTACTTTGCATACTACTATTATTCTGGTTCTCCAGCAGTTTCCCTTCCTGAATCAGTCAAATAATGATGTTCTACTACCTACCACTTATTAAGATCTTCCATCACCTTTATTCAAGATTTCTCCAGTATTCAATTTATTCAAGAACAAGCACACTTCATTAATAATCCATTCTGACCTATAGTTTTGTGTCTTTGAAATATTACTATCAAAGCAAAAACTTGTGTCATGCCATTATAAATTCATTCATTCGTAGTTTTTTATCAAACATGATATAAAAAAACAATTATCCCTTTTTTATACAAATTCACACTCTTAAACCAAAATTTAAAGAAACTAAAAACTAAGGAAGAATTACAATATATAAAGCTTTCTATTTCCAGACAATCCTAAAGCATGTGCAAAAAGCGTTTCAAATTGCCAAGAATTTTTCATGTTCCCCTTTATAATGACCATAACAAAAGAAATACAGAACTTTGCTTCAATAGTTGATCCAAAGACTTTTGTCCAAGTTGCTTGCACGTCTGCTAACTTTCTCTTGTTTGCAAAGCTCTTTGCCGGTTCGCGAAAGTATGTCAGGAACCAAAGCCAACTGCGTTGGTTTTTTTTACACAATACATTCGTATGATCGCATTGTGAAGGAAACTATTACGCTTGAAAGTTGTTAAGTATTTGATCAGAAAACCGGATTTCCGGGGTAAAATCTCGTGTTTAGGGCCAAATCGCGTTCAGGGTAACTCAGCAAGAAATTTTGGTTTTCAACCCGCTTTCTCGGAGGAGGAAACCAGTCTGTACTTTGACCTTTCAACAGATTTTTTATTCTAGTATTCAAACCAATTCGTGCCAAAATACCCCCACACAATTATGCAAACCGTATAAAGTATCAGTATTTACATGCCATACTTGCCTAAAAGGAAAGCTCGGTGCAATGTGAAAGTAATGCGCTGAACCTGTTGAGCGATGTGTTTTCTCTTGAACCTTCGAACAGGAAACTGAGCTTGGAGAACACTTTCTTTTCTATTTTCTATGTATTTTTCGTTATGGTACGAGACACATTGTTGTATACTTAAGTGAGACTCTTTCTGGTAACTAATGAAAAGTAAGCTCCGGATATCAGCATCAACACATGTGTAGCCATCTGTAGACTTTGAGCAGCAAAAAATATACGGTTACTATGCGCTGTCGGACACACTTCGTGCAAATCCTTCCTAATCCTTCTTGCTAATGTTATTTATTGAGTTAGTTCCTTTTCTCGTAGGGATTGCCTTTCACTTCTCATTGGATGCGGAAAGTATGAGATACCTGATATTTTTTAGTTTTTCAACAAGTATCAATTTTGAATCTTCAATTTCATCATTTTTTTCTGGTAACAACGAACAATATGTTGAAGAATAAACTCTCTGGAGGTCTGGATTCAAAGCCTGTCGCGTTAACCAAGTCAGTCTCAAAGTTAAGATCCATATCACGATACCCCAAGCAAAAAGATTGAAAAATGTCCGTAAAAAATAATAAAAACGAATAAAATGAAAATAAAATCTAGCATCTATCCCATCTCAATGCATGGAAGTGCGGACACTTTGTTCTAGAACTATGTGCTGGCAAAAACAACTTTTGCTAACACGAAGCTTGTATTCAGAAGCAGTTGGTTTTTTAGATCATGGATCATCAATCACACCTATATATTGTTTTAGCTTTCTGCGACTCTTCTTCTCCTGAAGCAAACTGATGGCTTTACTTCTCATATTTGATCAAAATTTAAATCACCTTGACTTGTTGCAAACACTCCATCACTCATTTTATTTGAAATGACGAAAAACTCCATTAACGGTACATTCGTTCTAACTATTTAATTCCCCAATCAAAACGGTTTGCTTTTAAAAAGTGTAGCATTTCTACAAATTTCAGTTTCAAAAAAAAATCCGCTGTGTGCCGATGATTATATCATCAGTCATCATAAAAAAGACAGATGTTTTACGTAGTATTTGTTTTTTCCGCGTTTTTACAGTAGTTTTGCCAACGTTGTTGAAACGAGCAGTTTTGCGTGGTTACTTGCTTTGAAATTCACTTTCGGTGAAAAAGCTTGCAGGAAACTGCTGGTTGATGGGTTTGATTTCTTTTTATAAAATACATCTGCAATGCAATGACAGATTTGAAGCTGGTTCAAGATGGATTGTCAATTTATTTTGATATCTGTTTCGTAACTTTCGCTAGTTGATTACTTATTTTTCAACTGGAAGAAACAGGATAGGATCAAACTGTACATTATTTTATTTGCATGAGATTTTAGATTATTGTGATATATACATCGTAATCTTTGAACACACGATTGTAAGTTAAACCCACAAGAGAACGTTTAATTACAGATTGCACTAACGAGTAATGTACGGACCTCATCCCTCACCGAATGGAAAGATATTGCGGTCAAATGTAGACCATTATGAATAATAACTAACTGATATGAAGCAAAGCCAACTTATGTCGCATTATCAGGAAATAAGAACACATTGTCGAAGAGAACCATTCTTAAATTGCCGACGAGGGTGGGAAGAGATACAATTAATGGTTCAACTGAGAGCTAGATTAGGCCGTCTATACTATAAAGGACAAAAACGTGAACTAGCTAAGTTAAATAATTTTTATAATGAAAATGTATCGCCTATGTGCAACTAATGTAGTGAAAACAAAGAAGAAACGGAATTTCATGTACTTTTCAAATGTTCAATGTATAAGCTAATAAGGCAAAGATTCCTGTGTGATTTCAACCTTCCGAGTGTGGAAGAACAATACAATAATTTTTTTCAATTATCTGGATGAAAATAAATTAAAATACAAGCTTATATGTTAAATATATGTTAAAAACTCTCGCGAACTTGTTAATGGCTCAATCTGAGCACAACCATAAATGTATGTAATTGATTGTAAAGGCTAATGGCCAATCAATCCTGAAATAAAGAATAATACTACTACTACTATGAATAATAACTAATACCACAGTATGGGGTTTAACTGGCAGTTTTGTTTCCGAGGTAGTACTTGACCACCAAAGCTTATGCCAATTAACACGTGAAATTTTGAAAGTGAGCCTGGTCCCCCCTCTGTACTTGTAATAAAATAACTCACACACATTTTTAAGGAGGAAATTGTGTCGTTTCTACTTACAAACCAAATAGATGATCGTGTAACAGACTACTCAGATTACCTTCATGACTTCTCAATTATTGATGACGTTATAAGAAGACATGTTGTTGAAATGCAGCAAAGCATCACCTGAGCATGAATATACACACAAATTTGCAACTGAAGTTTAGAATTTTCAGCTGGAAGAGATTCCTACTTTCAACGTTTGCTTTTGTACAGTTCTTTGAGCTTTCGTTTTCAAGCTAAATATAATAGAGAAATCGCACAAGCGAAATTCTACAAGTTGGCCGGCATTTTTATTTAGAAACTAAAGAAGCAGGGGCTTAGTGTCTGGTCTACTTTGTTCTTGGACCTTATTATACAGATAAGATTGAATGGAGCAATTTGAAGGAATATATCCAGCGATCAGTTTTTGTCGAGCTGAATTTTTTCTCACTCCATAGTTCAATATCCAAAACAAGTATTTGCTCAATGTGCATGTTTGCTCATTTTTATTTTCCAGTTTCGATCACATGCAAGTATACCATATTTCCGGGTCATTTTTCTTCGTTCCAAAATAAACCGTTAATATTAAGGACAGCATTTTTACCACGTAATCCTGTATGTGACCCTGTGTGGAGACTGGATCTTTGTGCCACTTCATCATCTTTCCTCCACAGATTTTTTATCATTTTATACCTTTTATTTTATGTTTATTGTTACCTTATTGTTAACCATTTCCATGAAACGCAATGAGGCAACGGGATCCAACTACAAATAACCTTTTACCTCATCGTGGTTTTGCGAAAATTGGAAAAGATACAAAAAAAGATTATCATTCGTGGGTAGGTCGCATCATGAGTCATTATTGATTTTCATCACAAAAGTCTGACAACCGCGCCTGAAATGAAGAGACAGCATACTAAGGAACTAATTCTTTCGTATTAGCTATTGTCACATTTTGGTGACATCTTCACTAATTCACGTAAGTCAAGTCTAATCACGTTCTGCATTATTTGTTTGCATCACACTAAAGGTTAGAAGTCATATCCACGTTCCGCTTTTTGTGCATTTTGATCAAGAAATTCTATACCAGCAAAGATTGGAAACGGAAATCTAGCCTTGCTTGTTATATTTTATATAAATATTTCGTTTCATATAAAACACCTTCCGCGTTTGCTTTTGGCTATACTACGCTCTCGTTTTAGCGAGTAATCCATATAGATCAAAAAAATACCGTTTGTCCCATTATGATGATTTTAATAGATCTTTAACCTGAAGGCATTGACAAAGGTAAGGTTTTGATAAATTTCAAGTTATATAAGCCCTTGTTTCTGGAAATATTTGTTTTCTTTCTGCGATCAATTTCAGCTGAAGTCAAGTATGCATGGGGTGCTCAAGCGTCTTAACAAATAATAAGCAAACAGTTTCTCTGTCGGTTTTCTGGTGCTCACACTCAATACGGAGGTTTTACTTATTCATTCGTAACACGTCCAATGTGCACTTCGACAAAACACTATTGAATGAATAATGGAACAACAAAAACATTTTGCGAGTCAAATATTGTCAAGTACTACGCAAGACAACGAAAATAGTAGGTTGATCTAGCTACTTACTAACAGTATTATATCAAGTTGTATGTATGGCTACACTCGTTATTTTTGCATTAGTTTTCAATCCTTTCATGACTCAACATACAGATTTCCCGATTTCGAGCAGCAAATAAGGTTATGAATAAAAACCGTGACACTGTCGTTTTTCGAAGGTCGGTCAAGAACAGAACGTTATACAAGTTAAAATATAAGTATAGTAGAGAAAAACGGAGGAGAAAGTTGAGTCGCGAGCTCAGTCCAGGTTCGCAAGATCACGAGAACAGACGTCGTTCCACCAGTTGCCAGCTTTAACTTTGACTTAAAGGGAAAACGAGTTTTATACATACAATGTAATTTGCAACTCCTTCTGTAAACTCAAGGGTTATTTTTGTTGAACGTCGACATAGTTTTGATTAATGTTTAATCATGGATTATAACGTGGAGGCTGACTTTGCCTCTTTCAACTCTTCATTATTATCACCTAAAATACTCAATGGTGATGATAAAGTGTCATTATTTCATCTCGTGGAAAAAATAAAAACAGAGGGAATAAATATTTAAAAAATTGAATGCAAACTCCTGAAATTGTGTGATTGCCTATATTGCCACGTTTTTAGTTGGTGCTCCAGGAAACCTTTACGTGGTTATTTCAGTTGGTTGCGAACTGTGGAAAAGGCGATTTCGGCGTTCCTCCAGAATCAAATTGTTAATTTGGCATTTATCATTAGCCGACCTGCTTGTTACCTTAGTTGAGATCCCCGTTGAAATATTTTGGCGACTGACAATCAAGTGGTATGAGGAGACGCGTTGTGTAAAACTATTCAATTTTGAGGACGTTTGGACTGTACCTCAGCTCAATGGTGATTGTTTGCATCAGCATGGATAGGTTTTGCTCAATTGTGTTTCCAATGAGATCTCTTGGAGGAATGAAACGTATCCATAAAATGTTGTTTGCTGCTTGGACATTTTCTGTTGTATTTGCATCTCCTCAAGTAAGTTTTCCGACAAAAGCAGCAGTGTTCCATCAAAAGTTAATAGATTGCACTTAAAATTATACTTCTTTAAAAAGAAAGTTTGAAACAATTCAGAGTGATTTACAAACTAAATTTCCATTATTGTAATAAAGTACATGTTGGTACAATTTCTGCTGTAAAATTTTATTACTGTTTGTATTATTTGCAGATTGTCGTATTCAGTGCACACAAACATCCGCTCTACCCAACATTTCGGTTCTGCACCAATTCTCACTACTTTCCCAGTTTTAACGTGGAGATTCTGTACAATCTGTTATCACTAGTGGTTATGTATTTTGCTCCATTAATTATTATCATTGTTACCTACGCAATTGTCTTTATAACCATTTCAAAAAAGACCAGGGAACAGCAGCAACGGAGTACAAGTGAGGGTGTTACCTTTACCCCAGTTTCCCTCAGATTTTATGGAATCTTGTTAATTATCTTGTTGTGACATCAAGGTTCCAATATTACACAATTGTTTTCACAACAGATCAACCTCACAGCAGCACCCATATGCGACAGAGTGGAAATGCGCCCAAATTACCAGAGCTAAAAGCAAAGCGATGTGGATATCCATGTTGATTGTGACAGCTTCGTGCTTTGCTGGACACCCTACGTGGCATGTGTGTGACATGTGGTTAGCTAAAATCAGCATTTTTATGACAGCAGTAATATTTTTCAACCAATTAAAAGTTCGGGATTACGCAACACGTTCATTAGTCATATAAAATCACGTTACATGCTCGTTTCTATTTTAGGTACATGTTCGACTTTGAAACCGCAGAGAAGCTGAATCGACACCAGAGTTCCGGAAGCGCTGTTTTATAACAGCCGTCTCCAACTCCTGTCTCAACCCAATAATATATAGGCAGCTACTTGAATAGATGCTTCAGATGCATCTTTTCTCTGTGGATGTCCAACAAGCATTTGTTGATAACACATTTACAGGCGCTTTCAGCACACCTCCTGCGACATCTCTCAACTTAAAGTCATGAATGGCCAGTAGTGGGTTTGGGGAGGTCCGAGTCGAAGAATTTCAGAAAGCAGTCATCACATAGTAGATGGGTCGCACCCTGTTGAAACAAAACTGCGGAGTTTATTCATTTAATAAGGCCTATTTATATAAAGTTTTAAAAGGAAAAGAAAACCTGTGAATTTTCTTTCTTTCTAGAGAATGCTGAAGCTACCTACTTTCCAACTTTGCGAAAGTTCTTGTCCAAGTGACGGCTAACTGTAACTATGTTCAAGTGGATCCTTCAGACCGTGGT
>LJIJ01006179.1:0-10024 GCA_001718145.1 Orchesella cincta
ACGTGAAATAGAAGAGTAGTAAGGCATGGTAAAGGGGGTTCTTTGAATGAAATCCGCGTAAGCGAAGTGAACAGCGCAGCTGAATGAGCTTTTTTAAAATTTACTTTAACTTCAAAACCTGTGTACTAACTGTCTACTACATACACGCACAATTCGTAGTGAATTACTAAAACTACAAGGTCAGGAGCGTGTACCATAACAATATTTTGGCCATTTTTGAACTTTCGCGTTCAAAACGTTTGAATGCGTTGACCGATTTCACTCAAAATCATTCAGTGGGGAGCCCTCCGAGACTAATACCTTTGTTCAAAATTTCAACTGAATTGCTTAAACAATGTTACCATGACCGTGTACCACAACTATATTTCTAACCAATTTTGAACTTCTGCGCTCCTAACTTTTGAAGCCATAGAAAATTTGGCTGAAATTTTGATGTATGTGGTCAGGATAGTGCGTGCAGACTTACAGACAGCAGGTGGACGGACAACAAAGTAGAAATATAACGTCCTAAATGCTTTCAGCTGCGTAATACATTCCAAATTTAGTATGATATACTATATTGTACGTATATTATTATCAAGCATGACGGGGCTTTTGCTACTGCCTACTGGAAAATCAAAGGAAAAAAAACTCAACTGTCATTTTTCAGCCACCTGTTATCAGTTTATTTTTCACATGAATCCTTATCAAGAAAAATCCCCTCGATTGTCTATGTATTTGCAGTGAGTTGAGTTTTTAGTAGTTTATAACATGTTACACAAAAAAAAGCTAAACCGAAACGTTTGATATTGTAAATGATAAATGCAATGTAACATTCTGATTGCTCAAAACTTGGTAGTGAGTTATAAAAAATTACTTAAGGTAGTATTTGTAGTAGTATATTAAATTTTTCATCCTACATCACTTTACATGGTAATTCTCTCTACGTGAACACATCTGTACATCACATGTTAATAACAAATATAACACAAGATAGTCCCAGTTTTGGACATATTTAACATTTTTAAGAATGTTCACGAGATTTCGAGTTGAAGTATTGAAAATAATTTTTCACTGACACTTTACACCAAAATATGAAGTGTCAAGCTAAATTTTTATTTAACAGAAGCTGATTTAGACTTCCTTGTTTTAATTTAAAGGATACTATTCAAGTATGTTTTGGTATTTAGATTTAACTCAACTCTTTTTATTTTAACATAGTTACTACAACTTACAAGGTACTTGTTGGTCCATATCAATTGCAACCCAGGTAAGGTTGGGCGGGGCTTGGTGCAAGCGTTTAAGAGTTTAGCAGGGAAGTGCCTAGCCGAGCGTGACGTCTTGAAACATTCAGCTAGGGACAGTATGTCCCATAGCTTGTCAAAGTGAAGCTATAGCTTCATCGTTTTAACGTTAGTAGGTATCGTAAATATTCCGACGGTGAAGCTATAACGACAATAATATGATATGTCGAACAAAGTTTTTCAATTAAACTCAAACTTTTAATTAGTGTGCACAAAATGTATAAAATGCCCAAACATACATACAAGTCAGGCATTTTATACGTTAAAGCAACAAATTTATAAAAGCAGCGTTACGTTTGATATGGATGTGATATTATGAAAATGTTTTTGATATGATATGATATTGATAGCATATAAATGGTATATTGAATAGCTGATAAGCGTAATATACACTTCTCAATAAAGCATCGTGGTATATAAATACAACTATTGGCTCACGACCAACTTATGCGAAATGGCAATTGAATATCTTGTGTGCATTAAATGATATTTTGTATTATGTTATTTTTACAGTGAGTGTTAACACAAAACCGGATTTCATCCTTCCATAGCTTTGTGGCTCAACACCAGGATAGAATGCAAAGAATCTGACTTAGTCCAGCCACCCAATCGTGAGTGTTCACAGTTAACTATTTACTCAACCAGATTTATTTACGTCTGATACAGAAATTGTTGACGGTAAACTGCTTTAGTTGTCTTGTATTAATTTGACTTGAGTAATAAAATGAAGTCATAACTCAACTCTATTTTTAGAACCCTAAGCAAGTAAAGCTAGACATGGATGAGGTATTTGCTGTTACTGAGGATTCTGAAAAAGATCGCTTTACAACCACTTACGGTAAATACTGATATGATTTTCTGGTAAAATATCGTTTATTTTGGCCACAAAATTCTTACATTTAACAATAAGCATAACCTTTGTAGCAAGTACGCATGACAAGAAGTCCCCGAAAGATCAGTTACCAAAGACTGGTGTTGGATTGTCACAAGAAAATGTTGAAGAGAACGCTCAAGGAACCACCCACTTGGGGACACCACTAACAACTAATATTCAAAATGACCAACAAACTTGCAATGCTCAAGTTTACGAAAATAGTTGTACAACCACTTCTGAAACTGAGGTTAGCCGATTTATTTGAAACCAAATATGCAATTTCGTATTTCAAAATATTTGCTTCCTCTCTGATCCTGGTTTTATTGTAGACACTTTCATGCAGACCCCAAAATGATAACGAGAAAATTAACATTGCGCCTCGAGACCATGACAACACAATCCCCGTGCCTGAGAATATCCCTGGCGAAACTAATACAATCAGCAGTATAGATTCAATTGCAGTAGCATTAGCCAACGCAGAAATGTCCCAAGTCGATAACGCACAGTCTGTAATAGTCCAAGATGAATTTTCCGAAAATAATTTTGGTAAGGGCACAGGCATTCAGGTCCAAGCTGATCCTAATATGAATAAATTTCGGGAGGATCCACCAAAGCATTTAATTTACCCAGAGGTTTCAGAAATTACGCCTGATTTGGCACAGAAAATAGCCAGCAATCCAAATCTTTATACTGCTGTATTTTATCATCAATTTAACGTCGACATGCATAATATTCAGGAGGTTAAATTGGAACACCATGACGGTAACTGGGACAATCTCAGTTTTGTTCGTTCTGCATTCAGTAACAGAAATAGTTTTGTCAATCATCGCGGTGCATTCAGCATATGGGACAAAATAAAGCAATCACTAACGGATTTAGTAAAACACACCAAAGGTGAGTCCGAACACCAAATCTATAATGATTTTTGTTTTTTAAAGTATATTTAATGTAAATCATGCACAACGTTATATTTTTTAGGAGCATATCCAGAAAACCCGGACATTCTAATGCAAAATGCCTTATCACGATATGATGTTGGTGTTCAAGGCAAAACAGATTTCATAACATTGACCCACCCCGATATAAAAACATGCATGGCTACAACTATTCCCATTATTGTGCAACATGCCTTAAAACTTCCTTCACTGCTTGCCACGCCAATCCCGTTTTTGAAGGCACATACAAACAAAACCCTTTACATGACCAAGAAGCTGGTTGGCAGTCTCCTTGCTAATGCATTTTTCTGCACATTGCCGAAAGAAAAAGAGGATATGCCTGACATTAACTTTCACAGGTATATCACAATACGTACCAGCACATAAATATTATGTCAAATGTGGCTAGCAATAGTTAATCTTAATTTTACTGTTTTAAACAACAGAATGTTCAACACAGCAGCAAGAGGTCAAGCTAAAGCAGAAAAATTAAAATGTGTCTTGAATTATTTTCAACAACTTGGACTACCTGGACAGAATGCAGAAAAGGAGGACCAAATTATTTCTTTTGAGCGGCGATTCATACCTCAAAAAGTGAACTGGTCGAGTTCCTCAACAAATCTGACAAAAGTTGATGTGGAGCCAAATAAAAAAATTGAAGAGGCCCATGGAACCCTACAAGTAGACTTTGCAAATAAGCGAGTTGGTAAGAACTCATAATTGTTTCAAATCAATGTGTTTTTGTCGGCAAATAATGACTTTTTTAATTTTGTATAGGGGGTGGCGTTCTGAACGAAGGTGCAGTGATGGAAGAAATTCTGTTCGTGGTTTGCCCAGAATTGATAATTTCCCGGCTGTTTACTGAAACGCTGGAAGATGATGAAGTTCTTGTCATTACTGGTTTTGAACAATTTAGTAACTATGCAGGTTATAGTAGAAGCTTTCACTTTACTGGTCCAACCAAACCAGTCAACCACGAAGTGGATAATCTGGGTCGTACTTGTACTCAAATTGTGGTCATGGATGCTCTGCATTTCGGGCAATATGAAATCGAGTCCCAGTTTGAAAAAGCAAAAATAGACAGAGAGTTGCATAAAGCCTTTGTTGCATTCGTAGTTCCACACGGAGAGCCAAATATTCCTGTTGCGACAGGCAACTGGGGTTGTGGGGCTTTTAATGGGGACCCTGAACTAAAGTTCTTGATTCAGTGGATTGCTGCTTCTGAAGCTGGGAGAAATCTTATGGTATATCATACCATTGGCAATACAATGCAAACACAGGCTATAAAATCTATGGACGACTTTCTTCATAAGAAAAATGTTAACAACGGGGAGTTGTACAGGGCCCTTGTTAGCTACCAAAAACGGATGGGCAAGTTTTCCTCCATTTTTGATTACGTCAGAAGTGTTTTTAATAATAAATAAAATTAAAACAATTTTTATCTGATGAAATAATGAGGTGTGTAAAACTGCATACTTATTTCTTATCTCGAATATCATTGTTTGGAAAAGTAATGCACGATTTGTGAGTCGTCGTGTCAGGAATTTTTGTTTGCATAACGCATATGTATTTTGCAGGTAAGGTGGTCAATACTTTGCCTGTCATTTATAATATATTATACTTTTTAATATATAAATAAAATATTATTAAATAATAACACAAACAAATGATGAATTTTAATTTTTTCTTGTTTTATTTATTTGTGAATACAACTATGTTTAACAAAAGTTATTTTTATGCATTTAGTTGTCACGTTTTTCCCAGTTATTAAATTTTGCATTCCACAATAAATCGCACAACTATTCTATTGGCATCATACAAAATATATTCATTGTAGGGCATATCATAACTAGCATGTCTTGGGTTTGGTGCAGATACGCCACAAGGAAGTATTGCTCCCTTGTAGTTTTTGTTTTGCTTCCAATTAGGAATATTACTTCCCATACCCTTCACACTATCGAATCCTGGTGGCGCTGATTTATAGTCTGAGTGGTAATGATGAGCTTTGTAAACCTTTATAAACATGATACACGAAATAATTTAGAATATCTAGTTGGATACACAAATATTTATTTTCAATATGACAAACCTTTCCTGGACTAATTTCCGCAAGAATGAAAAACGTATTTCCGTTGGAAGCTCTACTAGCGTATCCACAACTCTTCGCAATTCTATCAGCAAAATAAATACCACCCCCATAGAGTCCACCTGTTCCCATTCGAAATCCTGTTTGAATTATTCCCGAAACGGCTGACGGACTCGTGCCATGCCATAGCAAAATGCGATAAGAATCTGACCGTTCGGTTTCTCCTGCAGTTTTTATGTAAGCATAAGCAAAACCTTCATCTCATTGAGAAAATCTTTCGTCTTTTAAAAAAAATGTACTACCTGCCCTCGTTACTTTGTATACATTCTGAACCGTTATGTAACCATGTGCACTGTTTTTTACGTACAGATCAATATTCTCGTACACCTGACAAGTTGGTTGAAGTCTGCCGATTTTTGCACAATTTTTCAATGTTGCGGCCGAGGAACCGCAGAGTTGTGCAAGAATTTCATAACTTGTTGGAGTACCAGATACCTGTATTTTATTAAAATATCGGGTTAATTTGTAGAAACGTTTTATTCGAAATTTGTACCAAACATACCGGTTTCATATCATGGTCATGATACCACTCGTAATGCTTTCTTGAGTTGGATCCCATTTCTGTAGTTGCCGCCTAATTTCTTAGTTAACTCGAAATTCCTTTTTGAAAATCGTTATGAAAAAGATCTGTTTAGCTTATTTTAATCACCGTTGCTTGTTACCACGTAACTCCCGACAAATGTGCTACATAACCCTCTTTTTTAACCTTACGTCCTCGTAAATGTGTACAATAACTGCTGTTGTGTATATTAATACAATTTTATGATTGGATAAGTAGCAGAGAAGTAAAAGCCCAGTTCAATTAGACTTTATACGATGTGGCTGTATTAGTTTTCACTCAAACGTGACTATTGCAGCGATGTAATAGGAAATATGGACACATAATAATGCATTAAGTGGTGTCCGTAATTATGCTGAAAAACGTACTTCACTTTGTACATAGAATTTGATGCCATTTTAATTGCTGAGTGCTTGAAACGTCATGTATGCATTATTTGTTCTGTGTTCACATGAGAAAATTTATCAGGGGATTTCATCCGTCGCCTGATAACATTTTTACAACAAATTTTGTCTGTGCACCGCAGTGACAGCGTTTGGGTATCAGGTCTACATGTAAATGATAGTATCCCTTGTTACTACGTTGAGCTGTCACACATATCCGGTTCATATTCCGCGTAAGAGTGTAGTTTCATTGAAAACTTCAGGTGAGATTGATAATCAAGTGGTTTTTGTTCATTGCCAACACATTTGACTTCCAATATTTACAAATCCTTGGTTGTTGAATGGCAATTCCATTTATAATTTATGTAATAACTAACTTTTTTTGGAGCACGAGCAGAACAGTTTTATCGTTCAGTTATTTGTTCTAATGATTTACAATCCTTCCAGGTTTACATGTAGAGTTGCTAAGCTAGTGTCTGGATGGATTATATTCCCACTCTTATGCGACTATCTACATGTACATATCTACATTAACAATGTACATGCGAAAGACTTCTCACTCGTTTTGCATGTTTTATTTTCACAACGGCTATTTGCAATATCGAATAAGCTTAATCCGCTTTAATTAAACTAACTGGTTTAAAGAATGAATATTTTTTGCTAGTATCTACGGTTAGTGCAATAATACACATAGCAAACGGGCATATAGACAACTAGTAATTGATGCTGATTTTCATGTACCTTAAAACTGTTTTAACTAACGTTACTCACAATTTAATAACTTGAACTCAATAAAGGTCACACAAGCATCAGTGTCGACCTCAACTTATGAGCAATGCAGTTAGCTGGTAGTCGATGAGTGGCAGAATTGAAAGGCTTGTGGTGCAAATTGTAGAGACTTATGAATAATGACTTTCCCCAAATATATTGGGTTTCAATGTGGCAGCGATTTGAATATTGGAAAATGCCCATGCTCTAGGCATACTATGGAAATGTTTCTCAAAATCAACCCAACACATGATGCATGATAGAGCATGAAATATAGCATATTAAATTACTGTTCTCTCGTTTTTATCCAAATTTAGATTCTTCGAAATTTTTGAAAATCTTGCAAAGGAACACCTTTCAAAGTTTTATTGAATTTTTCAGTATGAATTTGCGTTAGATTTTAGCAGTTTTGATACAATACATTTACCTAACTGGTAACAGAAAATACTAGATATATTAATAGTAAAGGTGGCGTATGAAACTAGCAAGCTTTTGCATAACGTGGGTGACTTAGTTACGTATGAAATTGTTTTTCATGTAAATGTGGTTCTAAAGGACTTAAGTATGAGATATTGTAAATTGAATTTACTAAATTCTGCAACATTAGTAGTAAAAATGTAATAATACAAGTTTAAATGACAACTCCTTAGCAAACGGCTCATATTTATTTCTTCATCCAAAATTTTTAACATTAAGTGAACTCAATTTTAACCAAATATTTGATTTTGACCCTACTAGAATCATAAATAATAAATTCATTGTATTGTACAGAGTAATCATCAAATTTTGTATTATTAATTGTTTTTCCCAAAGGTATCACACATCCGCGTACTTTTACGCTCTCAGTCTCATCAGGAATGTGAGCCCCTGTGCATTTAACGGAATCGCAAGGTCTAGTAGTTCCAGCCTTCGTGGTAATCATTGGGGCGGATGTTACAGTATTTTTAGGATTTTTAGAATTGTACCATTTACCAACCGCAACATCACATAAGAACATATACGCAGTGCTTCCTTTTGTTGGAGTTTGTCCTAATTGAGGTAAGCAATAGTTGGCACTCTTTGAGGAGCGATCGGCGAAATAAATTCCAGTACCGAACATTTGGTTTTTGGCTGTCGGAATTTGGAATCCAGTATGTAAAATACCTGCCACAGCATTTTCCTTAGTTCCATGCCAAAGAAGCATTCTAAACTGCTTTTTCATTTCCGGATCATGCTCAAACTCAATGTCGTTGTCACGAACTAAGCGAATAATGTACACGACTTTAATACCAAATCCGTGTACCAATCCATTTGCCACATATTTTATAATGTGTTGATACATTTCGTCAGTTGGCGTCAGTTGCCGAGCAAGAAACAAACATTGTTCTAATTTGGTTTGCGACGCCCCTGGTAATTTTAGGAGTAATGCAAGGGCTGCAGGATCTATTCCTTTTTTAGAGGGGGTTTCAGCGTTAGGTTCCTTTTGTTGATTCTGTCCCTTCAAAAACATTTTTAGTTTATTACATGTGTTTTATGCTTTCAACAATTAAATCGTTTTTCTCACCATTTTAAGATAATATTTTCTACTGGTTCCGCATAGTATGGTAAAAAGCTACGTTTCTGATCCGCTTGTTGATTTCTAATCGTGCTTATTGTAATCCCACTGCAAAGACCTGTTGCAGTTGTGGAGCAACGTTGTCGTTGATCTATGCAACCCAACGACAATCTGCTTATAGTTTTTACAACATCATTGATATTGAATGGTTGCATTAAATACTATCCGGTTTCCGAGAAGCAGTAGAAAGCAACGGAATCCGAAAGTACTGTACTTTACTCAAGAGGGATAGTGTAACCCTGTTTCTCTCCAATTCATATACAATTTGGTGTGTACGTTCGATTCAGGTGTATTGTCACGTAATATTGAATATTTGGTTACAATGTGAACTGCTGTCGATTTGATTTGCATTTGAGAAACTATAAAACATGTGTTTTTATTATGGCATCTATCATGACGAAAATACAATTTGAATGAAGAAGTACTCTAAAGTTTTGAAAATACAGGGTGAAAATTTGAAGAGGAAGCGTAAAATGTAAAAAATGTCTTGTGTTAGTTTATGAAAGTCAGCGTAAAATTTAAAACAATCTTTTATGCAGGGCCTTGACAGCGTAAAACTTGCAGACTGGACATTCAAAACAGGTCTAATGTATAATGCTAAAGACCTGTGTGTTACTGTGACATAAATTTATATGGGGAACCTATGATCAGAAATTCTGTAGAAAAACACGTTATTTTTGCCCGTAAATGTGTGCCCGGGGTAGGAAAACGACCCATAACTTTATTTGGGTGCACTTTTGGAATCTTTTAAGCACGTAATCATCTCCTCACAATATTTTTTAACCGGAAAAAAACTACATTTGGTGATGACTCGATGTTAAAACATTCAATACCCAAAGAGCTGGACATGAATGTTATTCTACAAATAGGTGCGAACGTATAAACCAAATTTTAGGGAAATTGGAGCGAAACAGGGTTATACAATCCCTCGTCAGTGAATATCCAATGGTATTTCTACATGGCACTTACACTTATACAAATGTGTACAAGTACGTGAAACACGAAACACAAGCATGTTGAAATTTTTATTAGCACCTTATCATGGTGATTGTTTTATCATTTCTAGACGTACGGCAGCATTTCAATTTTTGATGGACATTCTTTGCCTCAATGTTCTCTCACATACAGTTTGATAGCTGGATGTGGTAGAATCGTAGTTGCATTGCATTACCCCAGTGTTACACTTGTGTTGCATTGTCTTGAAAGCAATATAAAAATACTGAGACTACTGATGACTAATTTATGTTATGAACAAAGCTTAAGAAATAGCCGACAGCGATGTTAACTTAACAAAAAGCTGGCAGATAAGTCAACATTAGTCATATGCGGTATTGTATGGCATTCAGTGTGATTTCACGTAAAACGTGAAAATCTTTAAACATCAAACATAATACCTTTTTGGTCCAAATCACTTTTTACTACTTATGAGTTTATTATCTGGTGAAAATGGCACTCATATCATATAACCGCTTATCTATAATA
>LJIJ01006180.1:0-10024 GCA_001718145.1 Orchesella cincta
CAGTTTTGCATGTCCCTTACTGCTTTCGACTTTGTTAAGATCATGGCTAAGAGGATTTTGAAAATCTAGTTTGGTGCCATATGCTTGAATTCATATTATTGCCGTATCCGTATAGACTCATCTAAGCCCTACGTTTTACTATTACCTACGTTTTAGATTTGGTGTTATTGTATTTTCCCATGTATTTTCAATTGTAGAAATCCTAATGATGAGAAGTTTGACTCTGAGTCGAATCCGTGTGAAAGCCAGCCCAGCAACAGTCGCTCATCAAGCAACGAGAAATCCTCCAAGAAAGTGATCGATTGGCCTTGTTACGACCGGCTGTATAAAAAGTACTTGACAATCGGTAAGTAAATACACGCACATATATGCTTTTTTCAATTTAATACCGAGAAAACTGTCTCCTCACCACCTCTAAATTTTATATACTTTGGCTTGTGTTGCGTAATGTAAATAAGTATATAGCATGACGTTTATATGTCAATAATTCTGTATACTGCATGATGAGTATAAATTCTTGGTGAAAAGTGTATCCATTAATCACATCTAGTTTTTGTTCAAATATATAAGGAAGGTACACACTACACACACATGGAAAATTTAATCCTTCTAATCATGTACAGACATACATAATATATATATTCATTCAAACACTCACGTTCGGTAGTATAAAAAAGGCAAAGAAAACAGAGTCAAGCCAACGCACACACGAGGCAGCTCTTTGAAAACTTGATAAATCTAACAGTTCGTTTCCCAATTTGGTGGTTCTGGTTCCCCTCCAGAACTGTCTCCATTTTCATTGCATGATCTCCAAGAGAAAGCAAATTGTGAACAAACTTGCTGAGTCTGCATAATCATGTCTTGAGTTGACTCACGACGATCTTCATCATCATCATCATCATCCTCATTGCAATAATAATAATAGTTACCATCCACTGAGATAGTGTCGTCATCATCATCATCATCATCTAGTTTCTCTTGATCGAGGAGACTAGAGACAGAGTAAAAGTAACAAATATTGCGGAGGTGTGTTTGGCTTTTAGAGTGATAACAATCTACTGCTGCTGCCTTCCGCATACATCATTTTATCGTTCGTTACACTCACAAAAGTGAAAACCAGAATGTTTGGAAATGAGTTCTTGCGTCTCACGTATCATCAGAAGCAGTCATAAATTGCAAAGTTGAAGACATGTATAGTATGCAGGATCACGTAGGTCTTTTTACATTTTTTGCTTTCAAGTGCCTCAGTCAGTGAAAGAAAATGTCTTATTTCAATTTGGCATTAAAATATGCATAATTTTATGCCTCAAGATATGATGAAAAACTGATGAGGTTTTTTGATCTGAGGCTTCTCAGAATTCTTCTGAGACACGTACGAAACAGAGTTGCTGGCTCACCGTTTCAAAGTACAAATTTTCCTTTTTATTGTGCATACTTTGATTTTGATTATTCCAGAAATAACAAACTGTTTTTGTATCAGTGGATGAGTAAAGTCTGTAGCGAATTTAATATAATTATTAGATAGCTACACATACGCTTCAAAACCAACAGGGATTCAGTCAGTTGAATGTATGTGTGGTTTTTCATACAAGTTTAGACTGCGCATAGTTTTGCGGCGAGACTTGTTGGCCTTGAAGCACTGTGAAAGAACACGAGCACATATTAACCTATACGACAAAGAAAGAGAAGCTTATGGTTTAACCCTGTTGTCATCTTAACCTTTGCCCTGGCTTACATTTACAATTTACTGATGTGGCAGAAAGTTCAATGATCTGTAGTACACTTACTTTTCAAATGTAAACTTAAGATGACTTATAGTTTGATATTTGATAGTTACAAAAGTAAGAGAAGGAAGAACACGTCAAATACAGTCGCTGCTCTAATAATATTTTAATAATTTTAGAAACCGTAGTTTTAACCATCATATAACATCGAATTTACATTCTACAGAACGACAAAAATATAGTGAACACGACTATTAAACTAGTTTTAAAGTTTATTCAGTGGTTTCGTTATTAAGCAGTGATTTTTAGTAAACGTGTGTGGTTCCTCATATATATTGAACTCGACATAAGCAACCCTACATTTGCATAAGCTCTACATACAAGGCAGACGCAGCCGTACATGTAAATGACCAATTGGGACTGACAAGATCGAGTTTTTCAAGAGGAAGAATACAAAGACTGGATGGATGACTAACACGGCTTTTCTTACATCCCATCCATAGGGTCACTCTGGTCTTAATCTGCTGGCATATCAGCTAAAACGACTATGCCATCGCCTATTTACCTGCTTGGGGTTCAAGCCGACTCCTGTAAGACCGTTCAAGTCTAATATGACTTATGCAAACAATTTTCTTATGAGTATTCTTCTTGTTTAAATTTATTTTATTGCGATGGACTTGGATACATCACCAACCATAAATGACCTGATCCGCACGGCCAATATCCACACCATCATTTTAACGGAGCTGCCTGAGGACATTGTGGCTGTAGAACTTTCCAGTGTGAAGCGAGCGAGGGATGAAGGTCTAAATCAATCGCTATACTGTCCCTGGAATAGCGAAGATGAGTGGCACTGGGAAAATGCAAATGGACCGGAGTGTTTTCTCTGTGAGAAAGAAGCGGTGGCAGATCAAGATTTATTCATCTTTAAGAAGAACTTCTACTCTATCGTGTACAAAAGGGAATGTACTGGACAACAAGGATTTCTGCAGTGCTCCTACTGCTTCAACTTTTTTCATCGTCATAAATGCATAGTTGGTATGACAGATGATAAATACTACGAGTACAAGTGCAACAAAATGTGGACCTGCCCAACTTGTGTACCTGAGTTTAGAACAAAGGAGTGGGGTAACTGGATGAGACAAAAGTTAAGCTCTACAGTGAATCATGAATTTTTACTGTTAGTTTTTAAGGCATTGTATAATCTCGAAAAATTTCTTGAGCAAAGCTCACTTTTTGGTTTGATTGAGTTATTCTTGTTTTTAGTTGGCATTTTTTATGCCATTTTATGGTCAATTGATACTGGGTAATTTCCATTTAATTTTAAGATGATTGATAATTTGTTATTAGAATAAGGTATGTTTTAAATGATTAAGTCTGAATAATGTTGAATTTTTTGTATTGCTAATTTGGTTGATGATTCGGTTTGTTTGTACATATGACGTCCTGTGTATTTTGGAATGATTCCGGCAATGATAATCATTGTCATCGTGTTTTCTGTAGGGAGACCAGCCTTTTATTAGGTTGATACGGTTTTAAACACGCTAATAAAGACATACAATACAATACAATACTTGAATATTGTGTTGCTACAATTTTAAAATGTGTCCACTTGAGTGGAAAAGATGCAGCAAGCAACATTTGCTCATATCCCAATGTAGAGATTTTATTTCCGTCTGCATGTCTAACAAGGTAAAGCATCCGTTGTAGTAGTAGTACCCTGACAGTTCAAAAGAAATATATTGTTTGGTTGATATCTCCTTGGATAAATAAATGCCTGGAAAAAGAAAACAAGAGAAAAAATCCAAACACACATTCATACCGCCATAAATACGTATTCATGCTCACGTCTACGTGCACACACACACAAAGACGAGGCGGCAGTAAAATGCGTATTATTTCACGGCATATCACCAAAAAAAAGCTTTCTCTTTTGTTTAAGTTAGACAAATAGACGTATTTCAAAACTCGGATGATGCCTTGACTGAACCAGGGAGATAGTAGTAGTAGTAGAGTATAAGCCTCCCTCTGATTATGTTATTTCTGCCACATTATCGTTACTGGAGAAAAAATTGTAAAGCAGTGTCAGGCCAGGGCTGGTATATATAGTAGTATGCATTTGGCTGAGAAGCATTTCAATATTTCTTCTTCTCATGTTTCACACAGGCCACAGTCCCTCTCGGATACATGCATGCAAGCTACAGATTATATGTTTATGATTTCACAAACGGTGCGTCGTATACACATTTCTCTGCAGCCTTTGAACAGACAAAATCCTAAAATTGTAAACGTAATAACAGTAAATAGTACAGCGGAGAGATAGAGGAGACTTTTCTCTGCTTTCCTCTAGGTACAACCCCACGATGTACGGTCGAAAGCGCTCGACGGTTTTCTCTTTTTCTGCTTTCACTTATATAATATGTTTCGTTTGCTAGCAATGTGATGTTGATGTGTGTTTGAAATGATTTCCTCGTATATGCGATTACAGACTCGAAGCCGAAAGTACGAACCCACTACAGAGCACACAAAACTTTCCTTCTGGTTGCATTGGTACCCGATTTACAAAGATGGGTACCGGTGGCCCCAGCGGTCATCATAAATGTGAGAACCAAAATCCCATTCCATCCTCGTCTTCATCATCATCTTCATCTTCGTCCAACGCAATTCCAGTTCATCCAAACTCAGGCCTTGTAATTTTACCCCCTGAAGACCCTTCCCATAACTCATCTACCCCGCCGCCCCCAACTATACAATTGGTTGGCCATCCTCCTATGTGGGAACACAATCCGAATAAACATCGCGGCAATTTTTTCAAGGTAAGTCTTTCTTCTCCTCTTATCGATAACTATCTCGCACTACCAAAAAAAAGACTCTAATAGAATTATATAGATACCATCAGCATAGCAGCGTGCACTAAACTATATACTCTACTAGCATTATTCCATTTTCCCTTCTTGAGAGCTCTTGGTCAAGTGTAGATTGAATTTTGTACTACTATATATAGACCGCATTGCGTGCTTAAGCAACGTGAAAGTAAAAGTTAACTTTTGTCTTATAGATCCCTATCAGAAATTTACACTGTAATCTGAATATTTATCTATGCCTTGCAAATGCCGAAAAGCAGCGTAGGCATATGGCCACTTGATTTGATATTCTTTTGTATTCCAACAACGGTATCTCGTCGATCTCATGATTTCATTACCATTTTTATTTGTCGTATAGAAAATATGCATGTGTGCCAGCCAGCCAGCCAACTCCAAGTATGTCGTACTTTATGAATGGGAAAAGTAAAATGAAACTGCACATTTATTCATCTCAACAAAAGTTGCTGTAATTGAATGCGTCTGTGTACTCAAATGCTAACTAGGTTACATTCCATTCTCGACTAATGAAGTGTTCTACAGAAAGTCATTTTATTTTGTGTGGCGTAGCATATCCGTTCTTTTTTGCTGAGCTGTAAATGTAAATACTCGACTCCCTTAATTGCTCGACTGCTCATACGAAATTAGATTTTTGGGCTCGTTTAGAAACTGCAAAGACAAAGGGAAGAATAAACAATAATTTCATTTCTGTACCAGAAAATATACACGTGTTTTTTATCTGATCTTTCCAGGAAATGCTGACGCGGACCATGGAGATGCAGATGGGTTCCATATGTACTCCACAGCTTTATCTGTGACGATTGCGATAGGATGCTCGCTCCTTATATTAAATATTCTTATATTCGCTGCATTTTATTATCAACGAGACAAAAGGCGGACTGAGGAAATGGAAGATTCTCCATCTCGCAATGCAGGAGCAGTCGGAATGTCCCCAAGATCCCATTCAAGTCATGGTCACAGTGGCTCACATGGTGCGTGCGTGGTGACCTGGAGTAGCCGTTCGAGCTACGGACGCGCGTTCCCCTTGAAGTTGGACTGCCTGCCTGAGTTGAGGAACCCCCGACGTCCATTCTTTCGAGTTGACATTTCCTGAGCGACCTATGTAAACACAAAGATCATGTTACAAGACATTGTTATTTCCATTCTCTTTGTTAATGCATCCTCCTCTTGTGCAATCCTTTTGGCAGCAGATTGCAAAACATGTTGTCATTGCCTTTTTTTTATAACAGTTCCATTCAATACCCCATATATTGTCACCACATTCACATCTTGTAATCATCATCCCACACACATGTATGTTCCCAACACTAAATATTGTGGAGGGAAAAAGAGGCAACGAATTTTGCAGTATGCCGTATTGGAACATGCCAAAACACACGATATTATTATTATTTTCATCATCATCATCGTCAGTTATGCAATGCAACACATCGTTTTTCCCCGAACCAAGATGCCAAAACAGAACCGAACACAAGAAACGCTGTTCAGCCTCAACTTGCAAAATGAACTGATACGCAAAAAACACGATGATGCTCATCGCTCATGTGCTAAAAACACCGCTGCTGCGATACGAGAACTCATGACTTCCAATATATGGCAATACGCATGCAAAAGTATATGATATATTATGCCGCTAGGCAAGATATCTAGAGCCTCTTGCTATCGCAGCCAGCCGGCGTTTTTAGCCACAATGAGCGATGCAGCCATCATTCGTCGTTTTTTGCGTATCAGCTTCATTTTGCAAGTTGAGGCTGAACAGCGTTTCTTGTGATTCGGTTCTGTTTTGGCAATCTTGGTTCGGGGAAAAACGATGTGTCTGCATTGCATAATGATGCCATGATTGCATGATGCAAAATAATAATATATCGTGTGTTTTGGCATGTTCCAATACGGCATACTTGAAAATTCGTTGCCCCTCTTTTTCCCTCCACAATATTTAGTGCTTGCGCGAACATACATGTGTGTGGGATGATGATTACAAGCATGTGATGTCGGCTGACAATATATGGGGGTATTGGAATGGAACTGTTATAAAAAAGGCAATGACAACATGTTTTGCAATTCTGCTGCCAAATGCGCATTGCACACCGAGCGAGATGCATTAACAAGAGAATGGCAAATAAACAACAATTGTCTTGTAACATGATTTCTGTGTGTTACATAGGTCGCCTCAGGAATTGTCAACTCTGAAAGAATGGACGCTCGGGGGTTCCTCAAACTGCAGGCAGCCCAGCTCCAAACTTCAAAGGGGAACGTCCCGTTACTCCGAACGGCCTACTCAGGTCACCACCACCACCATTGTGAAGCCACTGTGCACCATGGACTTGAATGGCATGCTTGGGGACATTCCGACTGCTCCTGCATTGCGAGATGGAGAATCTTCCATTTCCTCAGTCCGCCTTTTGTCTCGTTGATAATAAAATGCAGCGAATATAAGAATATTTAATATAAGGAGCGAGCATCCTATCGCAATCGTCACAGATAAAGCTGGGAGTACATATGGAACCCATCTGCATCTCCATGGTCCGCGTCAGCATTTCCTGGAAAGATCAGATAAAAAACACGTGTATTTCTGGTACAGAAATGAAATTATTGTTTATTCTTCCCTTTGTCTTTGCAGTTTCTAAACGAGCCCAAAATCTAATTTCGTATGAGCAGTCAAGCAATTAAGGGAGTCGAGTATTTACATTTACAGCTCAGCAAAAAAGAACGGATATGCTACGCCACACAAAATAAAATGACTTTCTGTAGAACACTTCATTAGTCGAGAATGGAATGTAACCTAGTTAGCATTTGAGTACACAGACGCATTCAATTACAGCAACTTTTGTTGAGATGAATAAATGTGCAGTTTCATTTTACTTTTCCCATTCATAAAGTACGACATACTGGAGTTGGCTGGCTGGTTGGCACACATGCATATTTTCTATACGACAATAAAAATGGTAATGAAATCATGAGATCGACGAGATACCGTTTTTGGAATACAAAAAGAATATCAAATTCAAGTGGCCATATGCCTACGCTGCTTTTCGGCATTTTGCAAGGCATAGATAAATATTCAGATTACAGTGTAAATTTCTGATAGGGATCTATAAGACAAAAGTTAACTTTTACTTTCACGTTGCTTAAGCACGCAATGCGGTCTATATATAGTAGTACAAAATTCAATCTACGATTGACCAAGAGCTCTCAGAAGGGAAAAATGGAATAATGCTAGTAGAGTATATAGTTTAGTGCACGCTGCTATGCTGATGGTATCTATATAATTCTATTAGAGTCTTTTTTTGGTAGTAGTGCAGATAGTTATCGATAAGAGGGAGAAGAAAAGACTTACCTTGAAAAAAATTGCCGCGATGTTTATTCGGATTGTGTTCCCACATAGGAGGATGGCCAACCAATTGTATAGTTGGGGGCGGCGGGGTAGATGAGTTATGGGAAGGGTCTTCAGGGGGTAAAATTACAAGGCCTGAGTTTGGATGAACTGGAATTGCGTTGGACGAAGATGAAGATGATGATGAAGACGAGGATGGAATGGGATTTTGGTTCACATTATGATGACCGCTGGGGGCACCGTACCCATTTCTTTGTAAATCGGGTACCAAATGCAACCAGAAGGAAAGTTTATGTGCTCTGTAATGTGTTCGTACTTTCGGCTTCGAGTCTGTAATCACATATACGAGGAAATCATTTCAAACACACATCACATCACATCACATTGCTAGCAACGAAACATATATATAAGTGAAAGCAGAAAAAGAGAAAAACGGTCGACCTTCGACCGTACATGTGCCGGGAGTACCTAGAGAAAAGAGAGAGAAAGTCACCTCTATCTCTCCGTGTACTATTTACTGTTATTACGTTTACAATTTTAGATTTTGTCTTCAAAGGCTGCAGAGAAATGTGTATACGACGCACGTTTGTGAAATCATAAACATATAATCTGTAGCTTGCATGCATGTAACCGAGAGACTGTAGCTGTGTGAAACATGAGAAGAGAAATATGAAATGTTTCACCCAAACATATACATATTATACCCAGCTGGCTGAAACTGTTTACAATTTCTCGCGTAACGAAATGTGGCAGAAATAAAAATCAGAGGGAGGTATACCTACTACTACTACTATCTCCCTGGTTCAGTCAAGGCATCATCCGAGTTTTGAAATACGTCTATTTGTCTAACTTAAACAAAAGAGAAAGCTTTTTTTTTGGTGATATGCCGTGAAATAATACGCATTTTACTGCCGCCTCGTCTTTGTGTGTGCACGTAGACGTGAGCATGAATACGTATTTATGGCGAAATGAATGTGTGTTTGGATTTTTTTTTTCTTGTTTTCTTTTTCCAGACATTTATTTATCCAACTTGGAGATATCAACCAAACAATATATTTCTTTGAACTGTCAGGGTACTACAACGGATGCTTTACCTTGTTAGACATGCAGACGGAAAGAAAATCTCTACATTGGGATATGAGCAAATGTTGCTTGCTGCATTTTTTCCCCTCAAGTGAACACATTTTAAAATTGTAGCAACACAATATTCAAGTCATCTTAAGTTTACATTTGAAAAGTAAGTGTACTACAGATCATTGAACTTTCTGCCACATCAGTAAATTGTAAATGTAAGCCAGGGCAAAGGTTAAGATGACAAACAGGGTTAAACCATAAGCTTCTTTTCTTTGTCGTATAGGCTGGTTAATATGTGCTCGTGTTCTTTTCACAGTGCTTCAAGGCCAACAAGTCTCGCCGCAAAACTAGGCGCAGTCTAAACTTGTATGAAAAACCGCACATACATTCAACTGACTGAATCCCTGTTGGTTTTGAAGCGTATGTGTAGCTATCTAGTAATAATAATATTAAATTCGCTACAGACTTTACTCATCCACTGATCTAAAACCAGTTTGTTATTTCTGGAATAATCAAAATCAAAGTATGCACAATAAAAAGGAAAATTTGTACTTTGAAACGGTGAGCCAGCAACTCTGTTTCGTACGTGTCTCAGAAGAATTCTGAGAAGCCTCAGATCAAAAAACCTCATCAGTTTTTCATCATATCTTGAGGCATAAAATTATGCATATTTTAATGCCAAATTGAAATAAGACATTTTCTTTCACTGAGGCACTTGAAAGCAAAAAATGTAAAAAAGACCTACGTGATCCTGCCATACTATACATGTCTTCAACTTTGCAATTTATGACTGCTTCTGATGATACGTGAGACGCAAGAACTCATTTCCAAACATTCTGGTTTCACTTTTGTGAGTGTAACGAACGACAAAATGATGTATGCGGAAGGCAGCAGCAGTAGATTGTTATCACTCTAAAAGCCAAACACACCTCCGCAATATTTGTTACTTTTACTCTGTCTCTAGTCTCCTCGATCAAGAGAAAACTAGATGATGATGACACTATCTCACG
>LJIJ01006181.1:0-10021 GCA_001718145.1 Orchesella cincta
CAAATACTGTTCCAAATTTTTCATTGGTGTGGTTATGGTTTTTTCGCTGTTGTCATTTCCGTAACTTGTATTTGCTCGTTAACACTCTTGTATGAAAGGTTTGCCATGTCCAAACGTAGTCAGAGTAGGAGAAAGTCAGAGAGTAGTAGAAAGTGGTTGATCTCAACGTCTTGGATCTCACGTTGGTTGCCTTGCCCCAGTTTTGTGCATGGTAATTTGACAACTTTGATTGATTGACTTTTACACACTCAAATTTTTGCTCGTAACACACAAATTACCTTTTAAAAAATGTCTTTCTCCTTTTTCTAAACTTTGATAACTAATCATGATGATAATGATGAGCATGGAAGAATAAATTTGTAAAATGATACCAAACTCTTTCCTGAATAGAGATTATTCATGTTTTAAAAAAAATAAAACCTGTAATTTTGTACTTTTGTTTTTGAGTAAAAAAAAGTATATGCCTAACTCGCCTATTTGCTTCAGGTCACTTTAGTTGTTTATTTTTTATAAATTAATTGTTTGTTGTTTGTGTGATTGTTTTCTGTAACAATTTGCTCTGTTGCTACTCATTTTTACCTGCTCAGGTGAGGTTAACGGTGATGGAGATCGTGTAAATTTTATTGTTGGAGATACTGAAGATTCTGCAACCGAGGACAATGGGGATATGGTGGTCGTTGAAGACCCTGAGAGGAGAGATAGCTGTACCTCACAGTCCAGTGACACACTCCAGGACTACGTGACCCCGATAAATGGACGAATTACGGATACAATGGGGCGTTTTGAAAGGAGACCAAAACTAAGGTACAAGTTTTTCCTTATCATCTCAAAACAGTACATAAACCGCACATTAAAACCAGTCCAAAGCAAAGGCTACTGCGTCCGAACTACGGTCACCGGTTGAAATAGAAAGTTCAAGGAAAATCATAGGTTACTGCATCGTTTTCATGTATCATACGATCTTATGCAGTGTGCTTGCCCATCTCATACAAAATACACAAATAGTTGGCAAAGGCAACGCCAGCAAAAGAAGGAAGAGTCCGCGTCATTGTTCCATTATCTGCTACACAGCCAAATGCACCGCATGAAGTGTGCAGACGATGGGTTCACACATTATTGCGTAACTCCTTTCGTTTGAAAGCATTTCAACTGGAATTGTGAGAACGTCCGTTTCCCCTCACACTCGTTTCTCACACGTGGAAGCTGATGGTGTGGATTACGAACTAACGTAACTGATCTAAGAATTAAGATTTGTTTGATGACGGCACAAACTTCATTCCATGCTCGGCGTACATGTTTATGGGGTAAATAGACTTTCTGGAAATCCCAGCTTTTACACCACCAACAATTCTAGAAGTTTCCAATTATTTAACCCTGGAATTGGCATTGCATTAATCTGGATAGTTGTTAGACGGTTGTTGTGTGTTGAATAACTTTATTGAATGACGCTCATCAACATAATTTTGAGATATTTCCATCGGAGTTTGGAGAGCATGGCTTGGATTCAGAGGAGGAAATGCGCTCGCAATATTATAAGAATTGTGCCAAAGCAATTGATTTTTTTCTAATATTGATGATTGTAATAACTTTCAATCATGGTGCTTCCTTGCAACGGAGCAGATTGACGGTACAAAGATAATTTATATCGTAGATTATCTCTTAAATGGCAATATCTTGCCCTATTTGACTCACCAACTGTTATTTACGGGTTTAATCAATCATTAGAGCTTTTGATGCAATGCCACGAGGCCTTGTGAACATGATGCTACCAACAACCTTGACATCGGAAGCCTTTTTAGCCAGTTTTTTTGCTGCATCATTATTCATGTGCGCAAAACATGTGAAAAATGTCATGACTTAATTTTTTTTGGTTTGCTCATATGCATTTTTGCAATAAAAAATGAAAAATGCAGATGAGAAAATGAGTCTTAATTCACAACTCTGCACACATTCTTATCAGACTAGACCAGCACTACTGAGTGGAACAACGGCCAACTTGTATTGACGTTGAGTGCATCGGGTGTACGTAATGGAGGAGTATTCATGAGACCAGGAGAGTAAAAATGTCAAGTTGAGCTTTATCTCCTGATTAGGCAAATTTTTCCAAGGCTACATCTTATGCAATAATATTGAAAGACGTGAGCACACTAATTGAATAAGTTGAATCCGACTTCCTACCATCATTGACTTAGATTTCTATCATTAATGAAAGGCTATTTCGCAATAGAAAGTTATCCAATCGAAATCAAGTCTGGAGCTGGTCAAACCAAAAAAGAATCGTACGTAGCTCGGTCAAAGAAGATAATAACGAGCATGAATACTAGTTCAAGTTTGACTAAATATAGCATAGAATATCGTACCATTATGCCGTGTGAACTTTGAGCTGATGAAACGCAAAATTTTGAGTTGGAATTGTATTGAACAGAGAAATGCAGCTCATAGATATTTTGAGATTAATCAAGGATAATGATAGTATATGATTGAGTATTTAAAATTGAACAAAGAGATCAGCTAGGCTTAAATCTCTCAGAAACAGCTCAATAGCAGCTGATTAATTTCTCATAAAAGTTTTCCTCCCCAGAAATGGATGAAACTGGCTTAATAGTCTGCCCCTTTTTGTAGTACGTGGCTAAATAGCACTACAATCATCCTATTTTCTTACGAAGGTCAAGAAGTAAAATTTTGATTCAAACTCAAGTTTAGCAATGCTCTCACAGACTCAGTCAGATATAATCCAGTTTCCATCATTTCTGGGGGAAACTTTATGAGAAAATTAATCCACTGCTTTGAGTGTTTCTGAGAGATTTAAGCTAGCTGATCTCTTTGTTCAATTTTAAAATACTCAATCATATACTATCATTATGCTTGATTAATCTCAAAATATCTATGAGCTGCATTTCTCTGTTCAATACAATTCCAACTCAAAATTTTGCGTTTCATCAGCTCAAAGTTCACACGGCATAATGGTACGATATTCTATGCTATTCAGTTGAACTTGAACTAGTATTCATACTCGTTATTATCTTCTTTGACCGAGCTACGTACGATTCTTTTTTGGTTTGACCAGCTCCAGACTTGATTTCGATTGGATAACTTTCTATTGCGAAATAGCCTTTCATTAATGATAGAAATCTAAGTCAATGATGGTAGGAAGTCGGACAACTTATTCAATTAGTGTGCTCACGTCTTTCAATATTATTGCATAAGATGTAGCCTTGGAAAAATTTGCCTAATCAGGAGATAAAGCTCAACTTGACATTTTTACTCTCCTGGTCTCATGAATACTCCTCCATTACGTACACCCCGATGCACTCAACGTCAATACAAGTTGGCCGTTGTTCCACTCAGATAGTGCTGGTCTAGTCTGATAAGAATGTGTGCAGAGTTGTGAATTAAGACTCATTTTCTCATCTGCATTTTCATTTTTTATTGCAAAAATGCATATGAGCAAACCAAAAAAAATTAAGTCATGACATTTTTCACATGTTTTGCGCACATGAATAATGATGCAGCAAAAAACTGGCTAAAAAGGCTTCCGATGTCAAGGTTGTTGGTAGCATCATGTTCACAAGGCCTCGTGGCATTGCATCAAAAGCTCTAATGATCCATTAAACCCGTAAATAACAGTTGGTGAGTCAAATAGGGCAAGATATTGCCATTTAAGAGATAATCTACGATATAAATTATCTTTGTACCGTCAATCTGCTCCGTTGCAAGGAAGCACCATGATTGAAAGTTATTACAATCATCAATATTAGAAAAAAATCAATTGCTTTGGCACAATTCTTATAATATTGTGAGCGCATTTCCTCTCTCAATCCAAGCCATGCTCTCCAAACTCCGATAGAAATATCTAAAAATTATGTTGATGAGCGTCATTCAATAAAGTTATTCAACACAACACAACCGTCTAACAACTATCCAGATTAATGCAATGCCAATTCCAGGTTAAATAATTGGAACTTCTAGAATTGTTGGTGGTGTAAAAGCTGGGATTTCCAGAAGAGTCTATTTACCCCATAAACATGTAAAGTAATGGTTAACTAAAGTTTGCACCTTCCTGCCAAATACTTTTTGTCTCCGATTTGGCTGAAAATTTCCAGGATAATAGATTTTGATGCGTAGATTACGAATCTGAAATCAGATGATCGTCTTAGCGATTGTGGCGCCGTCCAGCGGGGAAAAACGGCGGGAATTTTGTTTTCAACAGAATTACCCAAAAGTTGGTTATTGGTACTATTGACACGCTGATTAACGTGGTGCAGTTATTTTTTGAAAATTTGATCGAGGCGCCGTCCAGCGGAAAAAACGGCGGGAACGGTTTTTCCTCGGAATTCGCTCAAAATTTGTTTGTTGGTACTTTTGGGCTTGCTGATTAACGTGGTGATGTTATTTTATGAAATTTAAAAATTAAACCATTTTCCCGCCATTTTTTACCTCTAGGTGGCGCCACGATCAAACTTTTCAAAAAATAACATCACCACGTTAATCAGCAAAGTCCAAAAGTACCAAACAAACATTTTGAGCGAATTCCGAGGAAAAACCGTTCCCGCCGTTTTTCCCGCTGACGGCGCCTCGATCAAAATTTTCAAAAAATAACTGCACCACGTTAATCAGCGTGTCAAATAGTACAATAACCAACTTTTGGGTTAATTCTGTTGAAAACAAAATTCCCGCCGTTTTTTCCCGCTGGACGGCGCACAATCGCTAAGACGATCATCTGATTTCAGATTCGTAATCTACGCATCAAAATCTATTATCCTGGAAATTTTCAGCCAAATCGGAGACAAAAAGTATTTGGCAGGAAGTGCAAACTTTAGTTAACCATTACTTTACGCCGACCGTGGAATGAAGTTTGTGCCGTCATCAAACAAATCTTAATTCTTAGATCAGTTACGTTAGTTCGTAATCCACACCATCAGCTTCCACGTGAGAACATAAACGAGTGTGAGGGGAAACGGACGTTCTCACAATTCCAGTTGAAAATGTTTTCAAACGAAAGGAGTTACGCAATAATGTGTGAACCCATCGTCTGCACACTTCATGCGGTGCATTTGGCTGTGTAGCAGATAATGGAACAATGACGCGGACTCTTCCTTCTTTTGCTGGCGTTGCCTTTGCCAACTATTTGTGTATTTTGTATGAGATCAGGGCCGTTACACGAATTTTTTGCAGGGTGGACATTTAGTTTTTTTTAATCCAGTCAGTATCAAATTCACTTATGTATGGCCTATGTGTAGATTGGTATCATTATCATAAACTTACGTCGTTATAAATGTACTCGTTACGAAGTCTTACGCAAACACAGCTTTCATAACTGCGTATTCGATTTTTCATGGACTCATTGTTGGTTTTTTTTCTGCGGACATTCCAGTAAGCTGAGAATTTTTAATTTGATAGACCAAGGTTAAGCTGAGATTGAAGTTGTAAAGTGCCTTTAATTAAAGAAGTCACTAGGGTGCCTCAAACGTTTGGCTCCGATTTGCTGAAATTTGCAGGATAGTTCATTTTGATAAGTAACTACGAATCTACAATAATTAGAGAAATTTAGCAATTTTTGCATTTCGAAACAGTGGGAATATTTGTTTTTTCGCCGTTTTTTTCCCTGGGTGACGCCACGATCTGTAAATTTCACTAATTATTGCAGATTCGTAATCTACGCATCAAATGAACTATCCTACAAATTTTCAGCAAAAATTGGAGCCAAAAAGTTTGAGGCACCCTTGTGACTTCTGTAATTAAAGGCCACTTTACTGTAGGTTGATGGTGACATTGCACGTTGCAGGTATGAGAAGCAAAGCTTTTTGAGTATAACTTTTTGATTAACATCAGGTTGGGGTTTCCAAATGTTCAAGGTAATCATGCAAAACGTATTGTAGAGAATTAAAACAATTAAACTCATAACTGGCGTATCTCTAACCTGAACTCAAGTAACAAATATAGGGAATCATTTTGAGGGGAAACGAGCTTCATAAATGTACAGGTCCTTATTATAATGTAGCTTATTTTACATATTTATGAAATATGACTTTTATTTACAAGCATTCTTCATACTTTGTCTAAATTTCTAGGGTGGACATTTGGCATTTGAGAGTGGACATTATCCACCCTCAAAAGCCTATGGTGACGGCCCTGTATGAGATGGCAAGCACACTGCATAAGATGTATGATACATGAAACGATGCGTAACCCTATGATTTTCCTTGAACTTTCTATTTCAACCGGTGACCGTAGTTCGGACGCAGTAGCCTTTGCTTTGACTGGTTTTAATGTGCGGTTTATGTACTGTTTTGAGATGATAAGGAAAAACTTGTACCTTAGTTTTGGTCTCCTTTCAAAACGCCCATTGTTCCGTAATTCGTCCATTTATCGGGGTCACGTAGTCCTGGAGTGTGTCACTGGACTGTGAGGTACAGCTATCTCTCCTCTCAGGGTCTTCAACGACCACCATATCCCATTGTCCTCGGTTGCAGATTCTTCAGTATCTCCAACAATAAAATTTACACGATCTCCATCACCGTTAAGCCTCACCTGAGCAGGTAAAAATGAGTAGCAACAGAGCAAATTGTTACAGAAAACAGTCACACAAAAAACAAACAATTAATTTAAAAAAAAATAACAACTAAGGTGACCTGAAGCAATAGGCGAGTTAGGACATATACTTTTTTTACTCAAAACAAAAAGTACAAAATTACAGGTTTTATTTAAAAAAACATGAATAATCTCAATTCAGGAAGAGTTTGGTATCATTTTACAAATTTTTTCTTCCATGCTCATACATTATCATCATGATTAGTTTCAAAGTTAGAAAAAAGGGAGAGACATTTTTTAAAAAGGTAATTTGTGTGTTACGAGCAAAATTTGAGTGTGTTAAAAGTCAATCAATCAAAGTTGTCAATTACCATGACAAAACTGGGGCAAGGCAACCAACGTGGATCCCAGGACGTTGAGATAACACTTTCTACTACTACTTCTGACTTTCTCCTCTCTTCTCTACTCTGACTACGTTTGGACATGGCAAACCTTTCATACAGAGTGTTAACGAGGCAAATACAAGTTACGGAAATGACAACAGCGAAAAAACCACCAACACAATGAAAATTTGTGAACAGTATTGACTCAGGCCCCTGATGAGCTAGCGCGTTAGTAGAGTATTGGCATTGGTTTGCTGCAGCAGTTGGAGGAGTTTGAAGATGGAGGAGTTTCTCTTGTGCCGGAGAGGAAGTGGACCAACGTGAGCAAGATATTGTTTAGTACCTTCGACCCGCGTGTGATTTTGTAGATCAGTCATAACGGAAGAATGTAGGTGAACTGTGGCTTGTGTTGACTCAACTGCTACGGATTTCAAGAGCGGAGGGGTGAACAACAAGACGAGGTGGTTGTTGAGGTTGAGGATGACGCGCTACTCGAAGCACGTTAGATTTTTTGGATATCAACGGTGAGCCACTGGGAACACTTGGCGTGGTTTCTTTTGATGCCCTACTTGGCACAAATTTTGACTACTGTTAATAATATTTTCAACACTGGAATTAGTTTCTGTGCTACTATTTGGAGTAGAAATGGTTGGTCGTTGAAAGCTCTGCTCTCAGCCTGTCCGTTTGAAAAGCCACTGGAAACAAGGCCAAACATATTAGGCTTGTCGTGCTTATTAACTAATCCTTTCGTGTCCAGCGGCTCCCATGACTAGGCCTTTTCCAGCTCTTCCCAAGGTCATTTTATCAGCATCATCAATGGCACAAGCGTTCTGCATATTAGCAGAGCAAACTACTTTTTGATGTACATGGATAACGATATCCCTGATACAAAATTGTTTGAATGCATTACACTGCTGCATGCACTTCTTCATGCCGGTCTCATGCAATGAAGCACGCTACTATTTTTTTACCAAGATTGGTTGGACACACATTTGTACATGTAGGCTATAGTTTGTCTGTTAAATATGCTGAATGTGATGTGATGCTGATAAAATGACATTGGAAGAGCTGGAAAAGGCTAGTCATTGGAGCTGGACAGGAAAAGGATTTAGTTAATAAGCACGAGCAAGCCTAATATGTTTGGCTTGTTTTCCAGGTGGCTTTCAAACGGACAGGCTGGAGCAGGAGCTGTTTGCAACGACAACCATTTCTACTCCAAATAGTAGCACAGAAACTAATTCCAGTGTTGAAAATATTATTAACAGTAGTCAAAATTTGTTGCCAAGTAGGGATCAAGAAACCACGCCAAGTGTTCCCAGTGGCTCACCGTTGATATCCAAAAAATCTAACGGTGCTTCGAGTAGCGCGTCATCCTCAACCTCAACAACCACCTCGTCTTGTTGTTCACCCTCCGCTTTGAAATCCGTAGCAGTTGAGTCAACACAAGCCACAAGTTCACCTACATGTTCTTCCGTTATGACTGATCTACAAAATCACACCGTGGTCGAAGGTACTAAACAATATCTTGCTCACTTGTCCACTTCCTCTCCGGCACAAGAGAAACTCCTCCATCCTTCAACTCCTCCAACTGCTGAGCAAACCAATGCCAATACTCTACTAACGCTAGCTCATCAGGGGGCTGAGTCAATACTGTTTCACAAATTTTTCATTGGTGTGGTTATGGTTTTTTCGCTGTTGTCATTTCCGTAACTTGTATTTGCTCGTTAACACTCTTGTATGAAAGGTTTGCCATGTCCAAACGTAGTCAGAGTAGGAGAAAGTCAGAGAGTAGTAGAAAGTGGTTGATCTCAACGTCTTGGATCTCACGTTGGTTGCCTTGCCCCAGTTTTGTGCATGGTAATTTGACAACTTTGATTGATTGACTTTTACACACTCAAATTTTTGCTCGTAACACACAATTACTTTTAAAAATGTCTTTCTCTTTTTTCTAAACTTTGATAACTAATCATGATGATAATGATGAGCATGGAAGAATAAATTTGTAAAATGATACCAAACTCTTTTCCTGAATTGAGATTATTCATGTTTTTTTAAATAAAACCTGTAATTTTGTACTTTTTTTTTTGAGTAAAAAAAGCTATATGCCTAACTGCCGCTATTTGCTTCAGGTCACCTTAGGTTGTTTATTTTTTTTAAATTAATTGTTTTGTTGGTGTTTGTGTGACTGTTTTCTGTAACAATTTGCTCTGTGTGCTACTCCTTTTTACCCTGCTCAGGTGGAGGTTAACGGTGATGGGAGATCGTGGTAAATTTTATTGTTGGAGGATTACTGAAGAATCTGGCAACGCCGAGGAGAATGGGGATATGGTGCGTCGCTTTGAAGACCCTGAGGAGAAGATAGCCTGTAGCCTACAGTCCAGTGAGACACTCCAGGACTGACGTGACCCGATAAGAATGGACGAGATTAGCGATACAATGGGCGCGTTTTGAAAGGCAGATGCCGAAAAAGTAAGGGTACAAGTTATTTCCGGTTGTATCATCTCAAAGAACAGGTGACATAAACCTGGCACATGTAAAACCAAGTCGTCAAAGCAAAAGGCACTCGCGTTCCGGAACTACCGGTCGACCGTTGAAATGAAGTGTCAGGAAAATGCATAGGTTACGCCATCGGTTTTCATTGTACATACGATCTTTATGCAGTGTGGCTTGCCATCTCTCTACAGGGCGCGTCACCGATAGGCTGTGTTGAGGTGGATAATGTCCACTCTCAAATGCCAATGTTCCCAGCCTAGAAATTTAGACAAAGTATGAGAAATGCTTGTAAATAAAAGTCTTTCATGAAATATGTAAATAAGCCTACATTATAATAAGGACCTGTACATTTATAGCTCGTTTCCCCTCGCGCGGATCGAGGGGTTAAATTGGATTCCTATATTTGGTTCACTTGAGTTCAGGTTAAGATCGCCAGTTATGACTGGTTTTTATCATTCTCTACAATACGTTTTAAATTTGCATGGATTAACCTGAACATTTGGAATCGAGCCTCAACCTGATGTTAATCAAAAAAGTTATAGCTCAAAAGCTTTGGGGCTTCTCATACTGCAACGCTGCATGTTCATCAATCAGCGCTACAGTAAAGTGGCCTT
>LJIJ01006182.1:0-10012 GCA_001718145.1 Orchesella cincta
TATTTCAAAATGGATATTAACAAACTTTCGTTAAAATGCGTTAGCATTGAGACGTCTGTAAATTCCAAATTGACACAAATTTTTCGCGTAAGTTAATGAACATCAGGCGTTTTTAGTTTTCAGCTTCAGCCTTCCAACTGTATAAGCAATTAAGGTACGAGCTGAGTGAGAGTTTAAGTAGTCAAGCGAATGGTTATATCTAGTGTGTTCAGTTAAAAACGGTGACGGTTTTGTTGTTCAGGCCACTGCTAAACACTCACCGGCTCAAGAAAAAGAGCATATTGCATTCAAGAGGACGCAATTACGCTCGAGGGACAGTTGGCTAACTGCACCGCACCAAAATATTTGGCAACCGAAAAATTCATATGCACACTAAAGAGGCTTCTACATTATTCTGGTTCTGGTACTATTGAAAATTGTAACCGTACCATTTTTAAAGCGTAACGAAATATTTTTAAATCATTGTTAGCAAAATTTGAAGTTTAAAAATCGACTTACTGGTGCATTTTTAAACCATCGCAAATCGTTTATAAAGCAGATACCCAATTTGCAATCTTAAATCCAAATTTAATGTAAGGTAGGCAGAGGTAGCCCTGTTCCAGTCTTGCTCAGGAAATAAAATAATATTATAATTGACTGAGCAATTTTAAGGAGAAGGTCTGTTTGGCAATACACTTGTAAATTAGTGGAGTCCAAGCAATATATGTATTCAGAGTTTGGAAAACGTAACTAATTAATTCAGTAATGAAATCGCACTGTGAGTTTGTTTCAGTTTCGTCATAAAAATTCATAGGATACTGAGCAAACTTAGTCCGAGCTTTGAGTAACTAAAGTGTGGAAAAGGATTTTACAGTTGACGTAGAGCAGGTTTAAAATACTAGTACTAGATTTAAATTTTTGCATGTGGTGGTCCTAAAGTTTAAATCGTTTAAAAGAGTGAAGTTCATAGTAAATATGACAGTATAAACTCCAAAAAATGGTAGCATGACAAACAGAATTAAGACATCTTAAAATGGGTTCGGCTAATTTTTCGATGCTGCACACAGCCAAGAGCGAGTTTAGAACCGTGGTAGCGGCCCTTACTATGATGTACATTGTTTATCGCAATAGATTGTAGATGCCAATTATCATCATCAATCTTGGCAGTTCAAACTTTTAAAACGAAACCACCTTTAATCATAAAATCAAACGTACTGAAAAGTCCTTTAATCATTTTAGGCCGACTAATGTGATATGTAATATGTTCAATTGGTGTTGAAAGTATCGTAATCATTCGGCTTGTTAAAAGCCATACCAATTTTGCTCGACGCAGACACAAAAGTAATGTTGATGCCCAAGTCTGTTTTTTAATCTAATCTAACATAACCATTATGGCGTGACACACATTTACTATTTCAACAGGTCGGTCCTATGTTTCCGTATTAGTTCTCACCTACAACACACCCAACACCCGGTCCATGTAATAGAAGTACGTCCAATCCACACAACCACAACACATTCGCACAGACGCAACACCAAAAGACAAAACCCACCCAACCCCCCTCCAGATACCAGCAAAAAAAAATCAGCACTTTCGACTACAAAATCAACCAGTACCAAGAGCCCGAAAAACCTGACACCACCATAACGTCAAAATCACAAGATATAAATCAATAACAACAAATAACTCACAATCCTTCCAACTCAATCCAAATAACAAAAACTATAAACCTGACACCAATTAGAACCACAAAGAACCCCAACCTTTACAAAACAACAAAGCCAACCCTGACCACCGAGAAGCTCCATATTCAAACTCACAGATTAAAGACACAACAGCCAAAATACGTCAAAAAACTCACCATACACAAACAAAACCAATCAATACAAACAACACAAATCAAAATAACCCACCACGACAAAAAAATCCCAAACCACACAATTCCAAACCATACACACATCCTAAACACACAAGCCAAAACAACGAACCGACCCCAAACACTCAACATAAAACCCTGCAAAATACAGACCGTTACTGCAGATCCATTTAGCTTACATGTGCAAAGACAAATTCAGATTTTTAGCATAAGTTTGCTAACACGCGGCGGCCGCGGTGAACTGCTTTGTTTAAAGATAAAAATATGTTATTGATAATTACGTTCGCACGCACAATTGGTTTACCGGCCCAACTAACCATAAATATTAGGCGGCAGATAAAACATAATACTTTTCAATATTCGATTATAATGAGAAAGCAAACTGCTTACAGTTCGCATAACTAAATGATCGACTTAAACAGTAATGTCGCTGATGTCCCCTGCGTTATCGCCGAGATAAATGAACGTTAAATCTACACAGTAGCAAAGTGCTTAAAAACTTGTTTTAACAGTGATTGTTTATGGCAATAATCATTACTTTTGTATTCCAATAGTCATAATTTACATGCAGACATGAAAATTATGATTTAGTACTATAAAACTCATCATAATACCGTTTAATTCAATTAAATAAATGGCCGCGCCTCGTGACCCAAAGCTCAATGCTCTGAGTTAATTGAAAAGTCCACTAAAATCTCATCTTTCAACTCGTGCCCAAAGTTTTGGGTGTAATCGTGCTTAACATTCGCGAATATTTATATCGAATAAATTTTTGAGAGCTTTGTTGAAAGTAGATCACTGAAAACATTCCGCTCGGCACACAAAACGTGATCGATCGGTGTAGAACGATAAACTAACAACAATGATCACATGATTAATTATACTTATCCAATTAAATTGTCAATCAGGAAGATTTTCCGACAATGGGCCAATTGTATGCAGTTTATTTGGTATCGCCATTTTAGTATATAAATAGTGGTTTGGTGGAAAGTTCCGAATGTCAGAGTACACAGAACTTTCAGACGAATATTCGGCCTCCTGCTGACTGCCATACAGGCGTTTCCTTAAAAACGTAGATGAAATTATTGAATTTTATAAGAAATGGCGTTTCCAGTTAGCCTCTTGTGGCCAAGTTTTTAGTTGTGCGTTTGCAGCTGTTGTTTTATGTAATCCGGCTTGGAACATAGAGGGATGGTTTACGGGGTGTGGTGGGGCGCGGATAGGGCTCGGTGGCTAGGTGGCGCAATGGTGGTAAGTACAGTAGGCATGGGGTAGGCGGAGGCCGGCGCGAAGTGACAGGATCTCTAGGTGATGTCGCACGACGGAAGCAGGGGGAGCGGCGGTGTAGTAGGCGGGTGAGGCTCGGCGAGGAGTCGGCGGCGCCAGGTGGGATTAGTGGTGCGGTCGAAGGTTGAGTAGGGAGACCACGCGGTGAGCGGAGGGTGTGTGGTCTCGGGGGAAGATAGTGTTTCGTTATTGTGGCCGGGAAGGGAGTATGAGATTAGAGTATGCTTAACACGAGGTGAGCGGGCCACTGGGGAATTAGAAGGTGGGAGCGCGCTCGGGGTGCTGTGGTGTCAGCAGAGGAGAGAAGAGTAGTGGTTAAGCTGTGGGTGGTGAGGGGTAAGGGCCAAAGGAGTAGGAGGCGTCCAGTGGCGGTGGATTGGAAGGTAGTCGCATGTGTGTATAGTGGGGACGAGTAGGAGGTTATTGTATGTGACTGGGTGCGCGGGCAGCCGAGAAGTCAGATAGCGGAGAGGCACTCAGGAGATGTGAGAGAAACTAGGGAAAAAAGGAAGAAGTAAAGCACTTCGACCGCAGGCGCGTTGATGGGAAGACATTTTTGCAGACTCAACACTTAGGTAAAACTGAAGTTAGCAGATTAGCGCATTAAATTTATTACCTGTTTTAAAAATGATAATTTTCGTGTATTTAATTCAATACCGAACTGGACGACGTGCAAGAAACATACTGTTCAGACATGGAATGCGGCTGGCGTCAATTACCGTCGAAGCACAATGGGACCTATTAATTTCAGCATATAATGAAACTACGTTTGCAATGGGTATGTTTTAAAGAAGTAGAAATTTAGAACCAATCAAATTATATTCTAATGAGTAAAAACGCACCAGGTCATTGACTGGCCGCCAGGGACTCGCATGAAATCCCGACAATTTACCTGGGATGGTTTGGATTCGCAGCCTTCAGAAACGTTTGCACTTGGGTCTAATGGTGGTTTACAAGAATGCATGACTTGTGCCACATTCCATCGCCACCCAGTAGGTCCAGGAATGCATTTTTATTCTTGTGAATTATTCTAACTACAAGTATTGTGTGAGACGCTTTTTTGAGCATCGAATGCAATCAATAAATTCATGATTGTGTACAGTTTTAATATAGCATGTTTTTTTTCTCTCTTAATCCTGTTTCGTCAATGACACTATAAAATAAATTGTTGAAAATTGGATAACCAAGATTTTAAAGACAGGTTTGATGTTTGAGGGCTGCTCTACTGAAAAATAATATACAGAAAAACAATGAAAGGAACTTCTTTGAATACACTGGTTTGAAGAAAGCTGAAACAAATTCGTCTGTTTAAAAACTATATTACGAGAAATAGTTTGTTCCTGAAAATCCGCAAAACACATCAAAAAATGGAGAGAGATAAAAAGAAACCAGCAGTAAGGCATTTTTATTTAATATAGATGTTTATAGCAATAATTTCTGTAAAATCCTTAATATTAAGACAATATTGAAAAAACGAGGAACGCCATAGTACCCTCTTCAGTGTTTTCGTGGAAGAACATTTTGTGCATAGTCGGAGGTAGTTCCCCAAACAATAGTGTTGCCAACAGGCCAATACCTTGCAACCACAGCGATCAGATTGCACTTTGACCCTCTTGCAATTGCATACCCTACGTGAGTAGTTGCCTTCCAAACGGTTTGCGTAAAGGATCCAGTTGGTTTCCCTGCTTTTGCGTTTTTTCCAGTGTAAGCTGGCCATGGATAATCTGCGATTTCCTCATACCAACTGTTTGCACTGACCTCGCCAATGTCTTCGTCGCTAACAAAAAACGTGTTTGTAATTTCAATGTTTTCACCCGTTTTTACACCCTTATACATCAAGTCAGGGTCATTAGGTTTCTCAATTCTCATAGGAACTCCACCACATTTAACGTTTGCCAAATAATCAGCCCACTTTTGAGCTCGTTTTGTTAGCTCATCATCTAATTGCAGAGGTGGAGACCCGTGCTGAGCTCTGTGCTCGTTTTCTCGATCACGAATAGCTTCGATAAAAGATTTGGGTTTTGCGAATCTAGATTTCAAATCATCAACAGCTTTGTTTCCAAGATTTTTCTCCACTTCTGCTACCAAACAATGGGCAAAACCGCGATACGGGTAGTCTCCACCTTCAGTGTCTTGCAAAATTTTTCCAAAATCTTTACTCGGCTTCTTGTGAATATCCTTTGAAAATAAGAAATTTGTTACATGAATCTACATAAAAAATGTGGGAAACGTAACAAACTATGATACCTTTAGGTATGGATGACATGAGCTGTATTTTGGTAAAACTGTGCTAAATTTCTGAGTCAGGGTATCCTCCAAGAACTCACCCAGTGTTTTTTCCTGCTCTAAAATACTCTGCAAGTAAAATTTATATCAACTTTTTAATATTTCAAAAAACTTTTCAACAAAAAAAAATTTTCTACCGGGGGCTTTTGTTGCTTTGACCAGGTGGTCTGACAGTCCATTTTTGTAGGATCGTAAGCTTTCCAGAAAACTCATGAAGAAAACACATTGCGCATAGCTTACTCGTTCCTCGTCAATTGGGTATGGTGGCTTTACCTTGTGGATCCAGCAAACTCCTTTGCCTACTTTCTCAGCCTGGGTTCTGAGAGTTAAAATTTGTGAACGTTAATATTTTGAAAAAAAAGATGTGAAAAGCTGTGTTATCTCAACTTACAGGCCATATTCAATATCACCAGTACAGTTTCCAAGTTTAATTAAAGCTATTGCACATAACCCCAAAATGGAGCAGAAACGGGGCAAGGAGCTGCGATGCATCATCGAAGATAAAATATCACATTAGCGATTTTTCAGTGTAGCAACGAAGTGAAAAAATGGCTTAGAAATTATATGACATGCGTAAATATGGCCTAAGTGCTTTCTTGCACATGAGACAACTTTGGTAAATTACCACTTTGTACTTATACACCATTTCGATTTGCGTGTGTCATTTTCAGGCAAAACACGTCAGAAGCATAATGTTGCTATACCTAAGCAATTAGTTCTACTGCTCCGTTAGACATTCGCTCCCATTAATGCTTGGGCTGCTCAGACAATCAGTGTACAAATAGTAAGGCAACGAGAAGGTTGGTGTTTCGGGAAATTTACTACCCAATTAGTATATATTGAAGCTTAGTAGGCATTAATGAATGATGATGCGCATTTTACCAAGGCGTATCCGTGAAAACGGATTTTAAGTAAAAAATTATTTTTGGAATTTTAAGAAAACCTAAACTAAGTAACAGATTTTTCGCAAAAGGATGTTAATCGTAAAAATATTTTTTATCGATCAACAACGATTTTTTGTAATCCATTTACGGATAAATCGTACAAAGAGTATTTTTATGCAAATGCAGTAGCTAATTATTTTGAAGGAGTCGAAACATCATTGGGAAAAACATTCTTTTCGAACAAATGGAAAGACTCTTCTTCCGTCGGATTTCCAGCTGGCCAATACCTTGCCACGACGTAGACAATTTCTGGTGGCCCCCTTTGCAAAACGTACCCATACCCCACACGTTTGGTTCCATTCCAGACTTGCTGTGTGAACCTTGCAAAACTTTTTAGGTCGCCATTTGTTCCATCAAATGCAGGCCATGGATACTGATCATTCTCCAAATACCACTTGTTAGCAACAACCGCCCCAACCATATCCACGGTTACGGGAATACCCCAAGCCCATTCCAACTGTTCGGCAGACTGTCCAACAAACCCCGACTGGTTCTCAGCAGTCGGGTACGGACTACCCTGGTATTTACTGGAAATAAAGTCTTTACCAGCGTCTGCCATGTCGTCTGCAATTAGCTGGGCTTGTTTTGTTAGCTCACTATCAAGCAGCAACTTCGGAACGCCATGATGAGCCCGCAATTCATTTTCTCTATTCCACATTGCCATCAGAAATGATGTTGGCTCATTCCAATGTACTGCCTGTAAGTTTGCATATTTTATAAATTATAAACAATAAAACTATAAAATATTACTTACCACATCATTAATGGCTCTTGATCCATGTCCATCCTCCAATGCATGTAGAAGGCAGTGAGCCAAACTTTTTAATTTGTACTCCTCTTTGTCATCCAAATTTTGATAATATTCTTTGTCCATTGACGCATCTTGGTTCTATTTTTAAGTTTCCACAATTTTGATTACATTTAGTTAAACATTTTAATTCATAATTCATTTTTTGGGTCGACTGCACACCTTCCAGTATTCCGTGCAAGCACTGTACTCATTAGAATAACCCATCACTGATCCGTGTAGTCCATCAGACAGAAGATAATCCCAATCGGGTTTGTCAGGATGCTCAATAAAGTTTCGTTCGGGTAAATTTGCATATTGAATGCAATGATCGAATTCCATGTGGTCAACAGGGGGTGGAATCCGTTTAACGGCCTCGTACCAGCAAATACCCCTCAAAGCCTTGCCAAGGATTTGTCTGAAATGTTATCATTTTAATGTATAGTGAATTACCTGGAAGAATTATACCAATTCAGTCTTATGCTTACAGGCTGTAGGCTGGATCATTGTCAAGTTCTGTTCCACACGTTTTTGAGAAGTGTAGAACCAGGTAGTTCCAAATATCAGGATTTTTGGAAAAGCATATACAACGTTTGGAGTGAATAGCAACCAAACTAGTTCTAGTATCACGATAATTGGGACTAAACAGACGTCTATTAAGAAATTTTAGTACCAAGATAGGTGGTTTATTTGATGGCAATGACGTGAATTGCAGGTGGCTTGATGTTAATTGCAAAATTATATACCTATTTTGTTTAAACATTTGCAGAATTCTTTATGGAAGCTTAGCTTTACTAAAGGGAATATAAAGTCAATTTTGGAATTCGGCCAGAAGTGTTGTTATATTGTAAAGGCTCCTTTATTTATGCTGAGACAGACAACATAATGATTTGGGAGATTAAAACACAACTAGAATCTTCTCTGTTGTTGCCTACAGCGTATATTTTTATGATTCTGTATAATTAATACCATTAGAATTACTAAATAACATCATATTATTGGAGCAAAATTAAGGAATTATGTATAATGAGATAGATTAACTGTTTTGAAAACAGTAGTTTGATCCAACTTCCGAATTAAATAGCTATCGTGGCCACGGAACTAAACTGATAATATTACGGGCTTGTAAACGTTACCTGGGAATTGGTACAACCCGCATTGATTACCAGTTGCATTAAAAAACTATCATTCCGAGTGATTCATTCATTGGTGCGAAGGTTTTAATTGGCAGCCTTAATTATGGATCCAGTAGCAACCTGAGGAATTCGTGGTGAGCACGTAATTCGTTTTCTCGGTATCACATTCCCAGCAGATAATGCTGTTACAGATGTGTTAGACTTTGAACAAAACTTAATTTTGTCTATGGTAAAAAGAAATGTTTATATAGTTTTTGCAAAATTTGGGACATGCTCCAGACACGTGGGTTTACACTAGCGATCAAGAACAGTAACGAAGATAAAAATGCTGTTGCTTTCTGCAAGAAAAAGTTTCTTTCTTCTGCAATTGTAATTCAAAGGCGGCTTTAGTAGAACTAAAAATGCAAGCAAACATTAGACTTAATCTCGTTTAAATTTTTAAAGGATCGATTTATTGTTTAATTTAGGTAAGCTTGCAATTCTGACAAAAAAAATTTTGAACAGTAAGATCCACAAGACCTTTACATATACCGTTTTATTATGTAGAATAATGTATCGTCAGTATTGTCTAGTTTAAGTTATTTTCAACGTTTATTACAAGTGTTGTTTGTGCATTAGTAAATGCATATTTCATAAATTATCATCAAAATAGCCACAAGTAGCATAGAACCCACAACAATGAAGGTACCTGTAAATGCAACCATTGTAGTAGGCACTTCTTCTCTGCCTTCTTCATCCATTTTACTAGCCATAAAGAAGTAGCTAAAATACTCCCAGTATTCAAACCCTTCATTCCAAAGTTACCCACGTCTCTTTTCCAAAAGTATTTTAACAACTTTTTTTGTCTTTCAAATAATAAATTGTACACTCCAGATTGCACCATCAGCCCCACGAATTGTGGAAACCTAAAAGTAGTAAATATTGGGTATTCTGTTTTCCAAAATTGAACTTCTCTTAATATCGGTTCGGTTTTTAGTTCAATTCGATTAAAAACATTTTGGTCAACTAAAACATAACTTATGCCAGACTGACAGTCTCCTTTGCACAGAAATGCAAACCGGGTAAAAGCCTTTTTAGACTGTGTAGGCCTTTGAAGGTGCAAACGTTTGAAAAAAAGGCTTGAATATTTTCGCTTTTTAAGACGATAGCAACATTGTCCAACTTCAACTTCTCTTTCGTTTACAACTTTTTTTAAAATATCTAAATCAATATCATCGTATCCACTCATTATATATGCCTTGTCAAGTATTTTGAAATACAAAGTTTTCAATTCCAAAGGCAATTCAGTTAAATGTTCGGATAAGGATGATACAGCTGCGTAAAATGAAAAAGGAGCCAAAATTTCAAACTCTGCACTTTCCAAAAGCTTCTCACTATTCGTTGGATAATTTGTAGGGCTCCTATCTACAGCCATGAAAGAGTACAACGAAGAGTTATAAAAATTACGAAGAATTATTGCAGAATAAATCCATCCAAATATCATTGATTTTACCAAAACTTTAGTTTCACCCAAACTCTTATATTCATCTTTTTCAAATATCACCGCTACCTGCCAAAATATCACTTGATATTTGTTCTTTTTTTCCAACACTATTAACCAAATTGAGATTGTTACTATTGCTACCGTAGTACAAACCCATACTTCGTATTTGAATGGGTTGAAAAAAGCATCCAAATTGGATTCAAAGCGATTTTCTTTATGGAAAAAGAATCTGG
>LJIJ01006183.1:0-10012 GCA_001718145.1 Orchesella cincta
ATTTAATAGTTATTATGCTCATCAAGACTGACAAAGAGTGAAGATCTAAAATATCATATCGCTAATGCCTCAAACGCTTCCCCCAAAATGATATCACACAATAATAACTCCAACACCTTCCATTATGTACTTTGCTCCAAGCTGTTTAGTCATTTATCGTTCGAATTTAATTGACGATTCATTCCATGAAGAGAGTAACGTAGACTCAAATTCGAATAGGCCTTGCGCATTTGTAGGATTCTAAAATTCTTTTGAGAAATCATGCGCAGGAATAATAGGCGGCAGTTCGTTAGAATGAACACTATTCTGAGTTTACATCACAAAATGCATACTTTTGGTTGTGTTTATATCTTGTTAATTTATCAGTATCTGCGCCAGTGACCTTTATATATAAGATAATATTTTATCATCAATTTAGCTATTTGATATCCATACTCTAATATTGTAAACTCTACATTAAATACCGAGCGGTACATTCTCTACGTTTATGATTGAGAAAGTATAAAAAAAATCAAATAGAGATTTAGCTTCTACTGTCACTGAGTCAATGAGGAAAGATAGGTTTGACGAAGTGTTATTAAGACAAATGTTGGATAATATTATATTGTAGTAGACATAATTAAAAAATTACCCAACTTAAAATTCTAAGACAGTGATGTCTTGTTGACCTAATGCTCAGCAGAGGAATCTATATACAACATTATTTTATTGATCTGGCGTGTTCTATACAGGAAAGGCAAATCATACTAAGCATAAATTCACGATTAGTCCTCTATTAGCCTGCACTTATTTTATTCAGCTGTCTATCGAGATTTTTATATCTTCAGTCGTTTCAATTCATATTGGTTAGCTTATCTCCCAACCAATCCCCATTATAATTTCTAATGTGCATACAGTGCACAATCATATACATAGGTGAAAATAGCATAAGGGAGAGTCTCTCACCTGCTCAGCGTGTACACATCTCTTACCGGTCGCAGCTCCAGCAGTGCGCGCGAGTATAGCTTAGTGTCTATGCGTGACGGTGTTATTCTATCACCGAATACGTTGTGGACTCTCCGTCTCGATCTTACTACTTGCGACCCGAAGGATCCCTTCATTGCGAAATGATTCTATGCCACGAACTTTACCTTCTGAGAGAGTTCGCAGCTATCCAATAAGTCACTGAAAAAAGAAGGGCACCGTACACGGAGAGAGAAGTTTTGAGTGAAGAAAAGTTTTGAAGCCTGTTCCAAACTCACATTGCTTTTAGACATGAAGCATTAGCTACATGTGTAAGCGAAATTGCTCAGCGCCCTACAATTTCTTTGAACTTTCAATTTAAAAATTTTATATGACTGTCTTATGTCATTTAAATATAAACAGGACGGAGAATTAAATTACGTTATCAGACAAATGAAAGAAGTGTAATATTTAAAGTATAATCATCCCATGTTTTCAACATTTCTCTATAAATCAACAACTCGTAGAAAACACACAACATATAATTGCTGCCTCTTGAACCTCTTTAGTGATGATGTATCATTATTAAAGTACTTCCAAGATACAAGCGAAGGAGGATGATTATAATTCTTTCGCATTTTCTTTTAGTGTTATGTCTTGCGATTTAAAAACGACATTTATGTTACAGCACAACAACGGTAATTTAAAAATAGGATCTGCTGTATGCCAGAAAATTATATTTTAAATAGGTCTAGTGATATAAGAAATAAACACAAAATACCTTTATTCTTTTACCCAAACCGAGCCTATGTATGGTTTCTGACTCGTACGTGCCAATCAAACATAAATATATGATGAAAAGTAAAGCATTTTAAACGAAACAGTTCAGTGCAGTAAGTCGTGGCAAAATGGTCTTTTATAACAGGATGTAACAGTAGTTCTTAGTTTGTTACGTGAGAAAAATAATTGACAAATAGGACAAAATCGTAAAGTAAAATCCTAAATTTGGTTAAAAACCAAACGCTCACAAGCACAGAAAGACTTCATAAATACAAACAAGTACAAAGAAACCTAAGAAACAATGAAGCCAATAATTTAATGCCGTGTTTTCTACATTCGCCTGCTAAACCCCATTTGACATAGCGCCTAAAATTGCAAGCGATTTTAAAACAAAAAAACAGTACTATATTATACGTCCAAAAATAAATTCTCCTTCGATTTTCAAAAGTAAAACTGACAGCTGCCGCCGCTTGTCCAAAAAGTAGGGTAGCGAATACTACTAAAATGTTTCCAGAAATTTGTGGTGTTTTATAGGTATTACTAGCCGTGGCTTGAGAGAGTGTTTTAATGTCATTTCTATATAAATTTCGAACGTGTTGCCAAATCCTGCGTCTGGTAATTGCCGTAAAAGGAAAATCATATTGTTTATTATCCAAACCTCGCCAAAACCATTCCCGTATTTCTTTCAAGTACGTGTCCTCTTTGCCCAATCGCAAAAGTAGAGTTTCCTTTGTTGTCGCAAGCCCGTTGAGTACAAGTCCAACAAATTGCGCTGTGGTAAGCACTTAAAGCAGCAATTGCTTACAGTTCATTAAGCCAATCGAGTGAAAACCGAATTATGGTGACTCTTTGCTCGTTCTAAAAAATATTGGAACTTCCTCTCTACCATAAATACTCGATGGACAAACTTTTCGATAAGCAATGGATCTGACTGATTCAGTTTTGCTGCTATTGTAACAACCTCCAATACGAACTTCTATTTAAATAGGTTTTTCGCTCAGAAACTGTTATTTGTTTATTCTCGAGTAAGCCCAGCTGCTTTCATCAGGCATTCCAAGCGGTATTCAAAAAATGCTGAATGTCAATAATATAAGAAAAAAAGTTTCTGATTCCCACAAAAACTAAAACATTTAGTATTTCCGAGTGCTGCAACACCCAATTTTAGAAGAGCTACCCTGCGGATGCTCCATTCAGAGATAATTTGAATGATCCGTTAGTGCTTGCGTTTAATTCCTCGTTGTGTTAGCTCTTGGAACATTTTCATTGGTAGCTAATTGGAAATACTATGTTTGTTCTTGTGAAAAATATAAAAATTTGCACACCAATAACTTGATCAAACGTACCAAAGCCCGGTATTTGCCTTTCTAGCAGACGATAATATTTAACACGTTGCTCATATTGTACCGTTGCCCTAAGCCGCACAATTGCGACCAGTATATTTGCACCTGCCATCCATCTTACTCCAGTTGTGGCTTTAAATGGCTTGTTGTAAATGCGTCGCCCTGTGCCAGCAAAATTATTAATGGCTGCGAAAAAATATTCTCTGATGAAAAATACTTTGTTTGAAATGAATTCGGCCCCTTAGTTATTGGCCCTTTGAACTGTCATTCTTTGATATTCCCGCTAGCTTATAAGTATACACAGTATTGTTGGCATAATTGTTCAAATTATAATACAAAAGACACATCCTCAAACATAGCCATCAAAGACTCTGCAACAGTTCTTCTTGAAAGCAAATGTGCTGAACTTAGCTGCTGAGCCACAGGCCAATGAACCAAGTTTCTGCTTAGCGATCGTGCAGCGCCAATGCGCATGAGAAACTGCAATTGGGTCAAATTTGCATTATCCACGACCAACTACATCAGATTCCCCTACAATATCTGTGTTGGGCAGCATTCTTGATATTCAATCCCATCTAGTTTTACATCGGTATAGTTGCGAATGTCGATAAATATAGTGAAATGTAGCGCCTCAGAAGCCTGCAACACTCTCCTAAAAAAAAGTATCAAATAAACTTGGGTTTGGCTTTCTTGCGAAAAAGCTTAAATGCGTTCTCAAAAACTCATCTTTGCATGCCTAGATTCGTTATAAGAAGGCGTTTCTAGTTTTGTTTTTTCTGATTTTTAATCACACATAAAACCGGCCAAAACATTATCAATGCGGTCTGGCATCAAAACATTCATGGGCGGTTTGGTATTTTCAAAATTGAACTTAGTATCCTACAGCCCCCGTTTCATTTTTGCAAGAAGAAACGAAATGAATTGCTAAGTTGTTTGCAGGCGGAGAGTTTTAATGCACAGGCAGATGCGCCACGAGCTTTTTTGTAGGCTCTCATCAGCCTAATTCAGAACTGCCTAATAAACCCGACGGTGTCGTTACAGGACTTGGTAGATGTCACGCGTGCTGAGATATATTTTGAAAAATCTAATTTTGCATTTTGTTCGCGTTAAATAACTTTTTCAAACCACACTTCAAACTCCATTTTGGCGATTACCAAGATTGTGCGGACTCGGGTCCATATTTTTCTGTTCCGTGATCAACAATTATAGCGGAGTGTTGACGGCTATTGACGTTGTGTTACGCCACGAAGTCCTAAGCCCAATTCCCATTTGGAAAAATTGAACAACGTTTTGTGTCTTTATCGCACTCACTAATTGGCTGCCCCAGTTTTGCGGAAATGGCTTCATGTTTGGAATATTAGGAATCGCCAAACTTCACATTTTCCATAGGCCGTGTCTTTGTTACAAACTTCACGAAAATCTAACTCAACACATATTACCCATTTGGACGCTAGAAAAAGCTTTAGATAAATGATCAATGCCGCTTTAGACCAATAACATTGCAGGTTTCATGGGCCCCCCACTTAAGTTATAAAGGGGCAAAAATTGATTGAACTAGATACTGCAAAATTTCTGATTACAAACGCAATTTTAGTTCGTCTTTGTATGGAGGGAATTTTAAGTTGTGGTAAATCTACTCACGAAAATTATTCATGAGAATTAGGCATGCTGAAGCGGTTCTAGATACTCACTAAGACCTTCCAAAGAGTCGACTTTAAATTTTTTATTCGTCAAAGAAAAATAGGTTGAAACCTCTTTGCCAGTTTTCCGTGTTCTTTAATATGAGAGCGAATCTGCGTCCGTATAAGTGGAGTCTCTCCCAAAGCCACCATAAAATGAAAAATAATATTTCAAACTAAATAAGGAGCGCGCTAAGTTTCAGTAGCCATTTTCATTTGAAAAATGGTAATAAGCGGTGGAATATTTCAAACCAACACTATTGAAATTCAGTAAGCGAAATGAGGCATTTTGCGCTTCAAAATCCTCTAATATTTTAATTCATTTGTAAGAACTTTTGTCTAAACATACCATATTGTGATAAGCCAACTTATGGAAGAGCTAATAAACGACTGCTTGCGTGATCAAGTATTATACACGTTGCGTCTCCGCGTGGTTGTAAATGGGCATTAACAAAGATTAAAACTTAAATCAGACTGACATTTAGGTGCATATTCGCTTTTACTTTACTACATTTTAAACGTAAGAATTGCCATGTTCAAAACAGTTGAACCAGAAATACGCCTCATTTATTAGTACTTAAGGACTTATTGTGCTTAGAGATGCCACTTTCTCGTTTTCTGTGTTCCAAATATTCGCTTCACCTGATCACCTGAAGTTGGTTTATACTTAACAAGGTATATGTGTAAATGACAAATTTTGCGCACCGAATTTATAATTTCATCATGGCCAACCGAACCATTCGAATTCCAGGTTTAAGAAATTTTAGACGTCTTACGGCCTATAAGAAAAATCATGCGTTATTTTGATGCTTTGGAATTATATCTTGATTGTAACAAATTTTAGGTGTCTGGTCGGATATAGTAAACGCTTCTCCTATAATCGTAGGCAATCCGGTGAATAATCTTTTGTTTGTAATGCACAAGCTTTGTACTTCTAACCAAAAATGTACAACTCGTCAACAAAAAATTCATGAGAAAACTTACGCGCATGAGCCGTAAAATTTCATAACAGTATTTAAATTAGCTTTAACTCAGAATTAAAAATCTTTAGAATGGTTTGTTTGCTGTCAATTCATTTACAAATACTGCCGACAATTTTAATATAATCTTCATACATGCAGCCAAAACCTCTTATTATTGCTTAATCTTGTCCCTCACGAGTTTCGATGTCCCCTAAATTTTATTTATCTCAAATGTATTAAACAAGATTTTATTTGCACACAAGAAACTGAAGCTAATACGGCTTCAGAAATCATTGGAAAACACGAAACCTCAAGAATCACAACAGACTCACACATTTTCCAACAAGTGCTGCCATTGTCAAACCAATGTTCTTTTTTATTCGATATTATTTCATAATTATAATACAAAGCCGCAAAACACCCACATTTTCTTCGTTTAGGCTTACAACTCAAATGTAGCCTAATTAAATACGTCATCATTTTAGTGAGTATACGTCTACCATTACGCGTTTATAATTACCAACAAAAAACAGAATGAAAACTATGAAAAACATATCAAATTTAACATGTGGGTTCATTATCGGAAAATTTGAAAAACGCCATTTCGGTGTAGATTCAATGTACATGACCCCGTTAAAAAATAATTGTAGCCATCTTAAATTAAGACAAACTTATTTCACTGTCATAGTCATTTACTCAAAAAGACAAACAAGCCAACATTTCGAAATATAGCTCCGCAAAAATTGGCCAACAACATGAAGTTCCTAAACCAGTTCCTGAAAAAATATGCTCACGCTTGCCCAAAGAGCTCCCATACTCATTTCAAATCATATGTGTTGCTTTAAATTTCCGTTGTTATTCACGAGAAGAGGAATAATTGTTTTTGTGCTACTACTAACCCAACTTTAGTCATTATAAGACAAAAAATCATCCTATAATTCGAAAAATATTGACATTCTGAACTGGAAAGCAACCACAGCTGCCCGTCAGTCGTAGTATACATCACCTCCCTTAGCACATAAAACCTTTTAACAGACATTGATCACAATTTTTCCTTCACAACAATGCTTTCTCAACACATTTATAAGAATTGCCTACAAAAGTACCACTCAATTATTGCGCTTCGCCTACTTTCGCAGGATATCCAATAGCCTTAATTACCAAAAACCCAAAAAGTTGGAAGTAAACAACAAAGGAACTTCTCTAACAATTTATGCGTCAATTTATTTAGGCTACCCTGGAGATCTGCAATTCATTTTAATTTAATGTCTTTTTTGTGAAATACAGATGATCAGTATAACCGTCAAATGCTTTCAACCATGCTTCTGGCTCTTCCCTTAATATAATCTTGCGGTGCAATCCAACCGTAAACGAAATCAAATTTCCAAAAAACAATTGTGGGCTTTTTTCAAACAGCTGCTGCTAATTGAGAAAGCGAAAACGCCAAGGGTAAAACGTCATCCAAATTTCAATTAAAGATTTAAGTTTTTATAAAAAACTATTTTTATCTATAGCGCGAAATGGTTATGTTTTTAGATGCATCATTTATTCAGCAAGACAAGAAGCTTCTGATCGGCCCTTAAAGGATTGTGCTTGCCTTTCTAAAACCTGATGCCAGCTTTCGTGTCGCGTTTTTTGGGGCTAAGAAGCGCGATATATTCCATGTCACCGGTAAACTATTATTTCTTCTTGACGCCAGAAATCAGTTTGCCAGCTTGGCTGGCTCGTTTAATGAAGACTTTTGGAATAGTCTTTGGGAGTATGGATGGAAAATTCCTTATCGCGAATTCTCAATTCTTCTTACATTTTTACGCTGGCAATGCGTATGGGCATTGGGTGGTCGTCCAGATCTTTGCTTTGGAGCCCTTTTCTCGGGGAAATTCATGGTTGTTGTAAACATGGTAGAACGTCAATGGCGAATGCGTCAGGAACATACTTCAAGTTTTATCGCCGGAAATTGCAAGTTTCTGAACTGGACAGTCTACAAACTATTTTACATGGGCATCTTATGCTACACTTTGTGTGGGCTGGTTTGTGGTGGGCAAATAGTTGCATCACCATATGTATTCAATCCGTTTTAGCACATCCACGTCAGCTCATTCCTTCTTGCGCTTGCTATAATGTGCGCAATATTTGTTCTTGGGATGCTTTGTGCCGTCCAAGTTGATAATATTTGGGGTGGATCATGAAACCTTCACTTTGTCACGGAAAGCTCTTATTCTGTCTAAGGCCAGAAAGGATGGTATCATGCGGGTGATAAGCGTATTTTCGACGATGCTTCAATAACACTCCCAATTTTTAAAATAGAAATCGGCTGACTTGAAACTTTATGAGGGAAACACTCGATAAATTTAGAAGATTTTAATAATAAAGCGTATTGTTTGAATTTACTTCTTCTACATTTGGCAACGGGAATTATGAACTGCACATCGTGGAACTTCCCAACACTGATTGGCAAGGAAGAAAGGCACAAAAATATTAGCCGAAGCATGTGGGCTCGGGCACTACCAAGAAACCTTTACTTCAAAATACGGACGAAAGAAAACAAAAAGCGCAGTATTAAATTATCTGAATACTAAACTAGACTGGTACAGCATCACAAATCATCGCAAAACAGATAAATTTGTGTGTGAAGCCACTAGTTCTTCTTAAATTGGAAAACAGCAATTAGGATCTCGATAGAACTGGAGCTTCCGAGAATCTTTAAAACTCGCCTGGTCATATACTTTATCAATTTGCCGCTTGCGGACGTAATTTTATAGCTGTCGGTGTCATGGTTTGTTCCCGGAATCACTTATTGAAAGTTCACATTGTTTCCTATCTTGAAAAAGCATAGTCTGAAAAGAAAGTATCGCCGCCTATTTGCCATTGCCAGCACTATATCAAAAAGTATTTGAAAAAAGCCTGATCTTATTAATTTTCCCTGATAAATTGTAATACAGAGCGAACCTGCCTTAGGGTACAAACGGAAGTTTAGGAACGGAGGTTGGCGCGTTTTTTGACCCTGAAGCAGGTTGCACACCCATTACCTGAGGCCAAAATACACCAGTCTATGTGCTGCTATCTGGACGCTAAGGAAAGCCTTCGACATGGTTGAACCTCTGGAACATCTCAAAAAACTTTGTGAACGCGACCTAAGATCTCTGTGCATTGGAAATTTGATGCAATGTTAGGTTTTCGCTAACTCAGCATTTTTTACTGTTTTAGATGGGGGCGGAAGTGCATTCTCCTCTGCCTTTTCCCAGCTCAAAAGGGGGGGAAAGCAGTGTAAAGGCAGGGGTGGGCGTACTCTCCGCACATTTAATTTTTGCCTATTTACATGATAATCTGACGTATTTCGGCTTACAGAAACAAAAGCGTATTGTTTGCCACCGAATTGGCTGGACACCAGTAAATTAACAATTTATGCTATGCTGATGATTTATGTCTTACGACTACCAATCTGTGGTCTTAAATCCCTATTTACAAATTTGTTGCAGTCTACGCCAGCCCCGGACCACAATATCACCTTCCAATGCTAAGAAAAACGTTATTGCAAGGATCTATGCCACGATCCTATGATTTTCTGTTCTCTTTGCATTGTTGTTGGGAAAGAAATTATCAGATGGAGTGACGACGTAAGGTACTTAGGGGTATGATGCTAGCATGCCCTGGAACAGGGACGTGACGGGAGCCTTGTGCGCAAAAACGGAAAGAGCCTTCTTCGCACGACGGCAAACTTTATCTCCGTCTAGCATTTAAGAATTGATAATTATGTGAAAAAAAACCCGCTTCACATATAGTCAATATTTGCCAACATTTATTGCAGGAGTCTATGCGACCCCAAGACAATTATCAACTTTATAACGAAGGTTCTGGAATTATCCTATAACCGATGCTCTATGTGCTTTATTTAATATTCCAGGAAAAAGCAGTGCCTGGCATGATGCTTCACGGAGAATCCATGACTTTCAAATTTATTTCGATAGGACGAGCAGCCCTACTCACTCCTGATGCAAAAAGCTTAGCAAAAGTAGCAAGCGCAATTCTCCGCCCTCAATATACAACTCTTAAGCATTTACGGGGTCCTCAACTTCTGAGGAAATGGAAACTAATCTACTTGATTTGGATGCGCAGGAGAACACGACCAAGCTTCTTGAAATAAAAATTAAAACTTTGTTTAAAAAAAAAATAAATATATAGCCCACTACGTAAATATGTGAATTACTGCTTTTATAAACAATGAGCTAATTGACCTTCTGTTAACCTGAAAACTTCGTATTTTTTTTTTCCTTCAAGTTTTTTTGACAGTTGATATTTTCTCTATAAT
>LJIJ01006184.1:0-10011 GCA_001718145.1 Orchesella cincta
TACCTTGGAAGCCTACTAGTTAAAAGTTAAAAGTTAATTGGACGGTTTTCGGCATTTGCCATACCATCTTTATTGTCAACTTTCAAATTACAATCGGGATTATCAAGTCTGAACCTTAACTATGAGCCATTAGGTGCAATGCTCGCAGGAGATGGTGTGGGGTAGGGAAAAAACTCCAACTGAAATGCAACATGATATTAAGAACGCAATTTTATGTTGGAGAACAAACCTACCCCGGCGAGGATTCGAACTCACGCCTCATTTGAACACCAGCATACGCAGGGCTGAACCTTGCACGTATGCCATCGCGCTCTCCTCTTGTGGAAGCCTACTAGTTACAAAACTGTTATTCACATTTCCATCGCTACTGCGTGTGGGTAACAAATCAACATCTGTATTAAATATTATGCTGCAGATCGGATTCATTTCATTAACAACAAAAACTGAACAGATAATCGAGTGCGCAATTAATACATCGTAAAGGTGTTTGTGGTTCCAAAAAATTAGACTCACCTAGCTTAATTTTGATTGGAGGGCAGGATTTGTAAAACATTAGAATTTGCTTCGTTTTTACGTTGATTTTCCACTCCATGGTGCATTGCTTTTTTAATTTTTCAATTATCTTTTCTGAGTCAGTGTACAGGGAGACCATTAAACCGCCAATGCAGACAGTGATGAAAAGAACGCAGTTTGAGCCAGGCATTACAAAGTAGCCAATAAACAGAAAGTTCTCTGCCGAAGGTTCCAACCTGACAACAACCGAGATACTAAATGATAGACAAAAATGGCACCAACAACTATAGATAAAAATGCGTTCTCTAATATGCGGTTGTTTAGCGCCATCACTTGCATTTCCCCGTATTTCATTTCTGCTGAAGAATCTTTCAGAATATTTTGCTTTCCAATATACATTTTTGAGAATCTGCATAAATAAATGTAACAAAATATGAATTATAATATACACAAGATGGAAATGCAAAAAACAATATTTAAGAAAAAATCTAACATTTGAAGGTGTTGATGCAGTTTCAGCAAACCAAAATGTTGAGTCCTGCCATACCAAATACAGAACAGACGTAGCCATAGTTCCAAAAGAAAAAATTAAAGTACAAAACTCCAATTTTGCAAAATTCCATTAAAGTTGTTTCGTAGAGATTCCGATCAACTTGGCCAGTATCGTTGGGAAAGCACTCCGGTACAAGCCACCACGCCAATAGTGTAGCTCTGCAGGGGTACTTCCAGTGAAATCCAAAGCAGTAGATTGGGGGAACCAGCCGTAAAAAATAGTGCTCCGGACCAAGCAACAAATATATTCAATCGTTGGATTGGTATATTAAAGTTGCAATAACTTGTTCCTTTTTTGAAACAGCAAACAATCCGTTCACGTAAGAAATAAGGTCTGCGGTGCGGTGACTAGCAATTTTTCATATGCCACAATATTATAGATAGATAGATAGATAGTTTATTGTGTTTCATAAAATTGAGCCAACAGCCCACACACAATTTATATGTAGTATTTTTTTGAAATATCGGGTACAGTTCCTTGAACAAATCATAATCTGAATATAAACAAACAACTGGCACCTTACAGGCGCCAGTCAAAACAAAAGGAAGGTATGCTTGAAGCTTGGAAAGTTAACTTCTAATACAAATAATGGTAAGTTTAAATATATATATTATATGATCGGTATACTGCAGCGTTTCGCTGCAGCATGCCGAATGAAGCCGCAAATTTGGTGAACGTCTTCTGGGGTTGTATATTGGAGCGCTTTGTGGAAATAACGCCGACTTTGGACTTTGAGTAAGGTGGTATTGGTAAGGCTAGAACGTAGGTTATGGTAGAGCTTGCACTTGTAGAAAACGTGGAATAGGTCATCATTATCTGCTGTATTACAAATATTGCAATATTTGGTCGGGGAAAAGATTATTTTGGTACGGTTGACATACAAATTGAGGAAATTGAGTCTGTCGGGGTGCAGCCGCAGTTGGGCAAACAATCGTTTCTTGTGAAGTGACATCTCAAAGTTGAGGTATGGTTCGCGGTGAGAGTTGTGCTTCATTCTTGCATAAGTGAGCTGAACTTTGAGCTGTTCTCAAGTCTTGCAAGGTCTTCAGCTTCCATATGCTGTTGTACTGCCAGCCACGTTGGTGTAATGGACTCGTGGCGTGCTTCCAGCTCCAGGTCGCAAAGGTTGATTGAGTCATTGCCCCGCAGGTATCAATCATTTTCTGCACGGAATTGAGCCATGTTGGGTGCTTAGATTTGTCTGGCAATCTTATCAATTCATCTAAACAGATCCTAGGTAACCTTGATTTGGCGAAATTCGAGACTTTGAACCACCATCCCAACGATCTGTCGAGGACCGTTGAGACTATGTGATCTGTGCCGGTTTCTAGGCGCAGCATGTACCCTGGTGTATAATCGGGAAGCGAGAGTAGTCGTTTTAGGAACTTGAGCTGGATCTGTTCTAATTCTTTCAAATAGTTCACACCCCAAACCTCCCCTGCGTAAAGAGGGACAGATAGGACTAGCGAATTGAGGAGTTTGGTTATTGCTGACCAGCATTGGGTGCGACTTCTCACGATTATTGAAACGACACTCCCTGCACATTTTTGTTTCACCTTTTCCAGGTGTTTATGGAATTTCCCACATGAACAGAAGGTGACTCCCAGGTAGGTGAAGTCCTCTACTATTTCAACTGGTTCCTCGCGGTACTTAAAAGTGAAGGTCTCTCCGGATTTATAATGGAAGTGATGGAATATCAAAACTTTTGTTTTGGCCACGTTAAGTGTTAGGCCTTTTTCTTCACAGTATATTGTAGGCAATCGAGCTTTTGCTGGAGGTGGACAGGGTTATCGGCAAGTATCACCAGATCGTCAGCGTACGCAAGTACATGAATTATAGTTTTGTGGTTGATGTTAATTCCACGAATTCCCTGGGCTTGGAGTAATGCAAAGATATCTTCAATATCACCAATGAATAGTGCAAAGAAAATAGGGCTGGTGAGTTCACCTTGTAGTACACCTTCCGCCACATCGAACTTTGAGCTAGGACCCTCACCTGTGCGGACTCTCATTGTTGCCTTAGTGTACATATCCTTAAAAATGCGTATAAACTTTGCGCTCACGCCGACGTCGTTTAGGCGACTCCATAGTTTCTTGTGGTTAACCGAGTCAAAAGCTCTTGCAAAGTCTACGAAAACGAGGTGCAGCTTTCTTCTTTCTTCATGCGACGTCTGATATCTGTCTAATAGCTTCAAGCGTAAAATATGGTCAACACAGCCTCTTTTCTTTCGAAAGCCTGCTTGTGATTCTGGTAGCAAGTCATTAGATTCCACCCATTCTTCAAGGCGTGCTAGCATGATACTAGTGAAGAGTTTTAATACTGTGTTTATAAGAGAGATGCCTCTGTAATTTCTCGGGTCGTCTGGATCACCTTTCTTGAACAGCATCACAACCTCAATATCGATTAGTTCTTCTGGTATGCACTCCGTTCGTTGTATCTGATTGAAGAATTGTTTCAGTACTTTTATCCAAGGAATAGGTAAACTTTTCAGGAATTCGTTGCGTATGCCATCAAGTCCTGGGCTTTTGTTGATCTTTAACTTCTTCAGAGCCGTCAGTATTTCTTTGGTGGAAATTGCGAGGTCTAGATCTGGGTGTTCTACACCGGAATATGTTGTTGCGTCTATTTGTCGGGCTGGGAGGACATCGTTGTAGAAAGCTTCCCACTTAGCTTTTTTGATTGGGCAGACGCGGAAGTCAGAGCCTCTAAGCTTTTTGACTGTGTTCCAGAAATCTTTCGGGTCTGCTGATTTTGATAAGTCTCTTATTAGCTCATTGTATGTTGTCGCTTATTTGCTGTCAAGTATTCATAATTCTTCTTATGGTTTAGGTATGCGTGTAAATATTTTTGTTTGAAGCCCTTCTTTTTGCACTTTCTGAGGGAGGCTCGTAGGACTTTTTTGGCTTGTTTGCACTCAGTGTCAAACCAAGGTTTATTAGGATGCTGCGATCTTATGTAAGGACGCACTGTGTAGCTCATGTTTGTAGCTTTTGCTGCTCTTGCTATGGCTTCTTTGAACGTTGAATACAGTTCAGATGGGGTTGCGTTTAGTCCAGTTTCGGGTGAGGAGTCAAGCAGACACTTTGTAAACTCATTGGCTTTTTCTGGTAACCATCGGAATTTGGTTGTAACTACTTGTCCCGGACAGCACACTGTCCTACGGAGGTGTAGTAAATTAGACGATGGCCATTCAAGTATGGCTGCAATAGGTTGGTGGTCAGACGCACTAAGTTCTTCCACGGCAAAGTCGTTTTACTTTGGAGCATAGTTCCGAGGCTACCCATATGTAGTCCAGTACGCTGTTTGCACCGTTTCGTACAAAGGTGTACTCACCAAAGGGGTCAGAGGTTGTTCTACCATTGAGCAGTATCAGGCCTAGGTCACAAAATTTGCTATTGAGTGTTCTGCCCCTTGGATTGATCGTAGTGTCGCGCGATTTTCGTTCTGGACTTAAAATGGTGTCTTCTGCTATTTCATCTGGTAGTGTGGATTTGTTGACATTCTTGCATTGAAGTCTCCTCCAACTATGAGGTTTCCGTGCAAATATTGTTCGAGGCTTTCGGACAGTTCCGCAACAAGTGGGTTATATTCAGTTTGTGGGGGGATGTAGGTGCAAACAATCGATATACGTTTTCCGTCTTGTCCTTTAAAGTTTGAAATTATCCAATTCGGGTGTATCTCTTGAGCTTCCTCAATTTCAAAAGCAGTTCTGTCATACAAGATCATGATTCCTCCTTTAGCTCTGCCCATTGGGTTGTTTTTTACTGCGGGGCTGAGTATGTAGTCATATTTGTTAAGGGATAATGGTAATTTGTAATTGCTATATTCTAGCCATGTTTCTGTAAGTCCGATTATCGACGCAGATGTGAGACATTCTATTTCTTCGGCATCTAATTCGTTAAGGTTTTTGATTCCTCGACAGTTCCAGAATGTGATTTTCAATTGGTCGGGATTTGGATTTAATTTGTGGATTGATGAGCTTATGTCGCTTGCAGATAAATCGAGTAAGTTATGTGGTAGAGTTTAAATGTATTTAGTATATGGTTGTGTGTGGCGGGCTGTGTTCCTATGCCGAGTTGGCGATTTCCATTGCTTCTGCGCTTGGCACGAGCTGTGACCAATGGATAGTTCGGTCATTAACTACGATTTCATAAGATGACCAGCGTATCTCTGCTTTCTGCTTGTTCTTAAGTGCCTCTTTTTTCTTGTCCGACAACAATTTCCTAACTTTGCGTACATTGTATGGATAGTCAGGCCCAATGAATATGCCTGCAGGTGTCTTGTGTTTTAAGCTGAGCACCTTAAATCTGTCGGTTTCGGACACAAAATATGCACTTATAGGGCGTGGTTTTCCACCTGGTGCAACGGCTTTTCGAGTCGTCGGGCTGATGTGCAAGTTTCACCGGTTTGTAGCTTTTCGTAGATTAACTGGTTCACCTTTTGCGAAGTGGTTTGAGCGTTTTCATCAGCTTCATCTGGGATTCCGTTTATGATCAGTGATTTTTGTTGATTCGTTCTTGTAGGTGGAGGATGTGGTCTTTGTGTTATTAGCTCGTTTCTGAGAGAGGTGACCTGTCCCTCAAGTGCCGTTACTTGACCTTGCAAGATCTCTTGGTTCTGTGCCATTGTAGCTTTTATTTCACCTAGGTCTGTTGTTAGCTTATCAAACCGCTCATCTAGGCGCTTATCGCTTTTGTCAGGCGATCGCTAAGGAATTTGACTATTGCCATATCGCTTGCTGATAGCTCCTCGGTATCCGGCATTGTTGTTTCCTTTTGGCTGATAGGTGAGCTATCTGCCTTTCTTTCTTTGTTATTGTTGTTTATCGAATTGTATCACTAAATCTCTAACGTTAGCACTGTTGCTCTCTGACATGTCACCCGAGTCACTGTTTGCTCATTGCATCTTCTCACGGTCAGCACACTGACCGTTGAGATCCTTTATACAGTTGTACAGCACTCGGTCAGCACACTGACCATCGGCTTCGCAGTTTTGTGTGTTTACCTGTTACTATTCCACAGTTGGACAAACTGATAATATGAAGGCCTCCGCCTTGTCACCTACGAGTACTACTACTTTCTGAGGTCTTTGGTTAAACCGGGTGTCATAAAATTCTCATAAGATAACGCGTTGCGCTTCGCACTGCCTTACGTGCACAGACAGCACCTGTCTTACGCACCACTATATATGCTCCGGACAGTCACACAGTCCAAGCAATAAGCATAGATAGTCACACTATCATTCGCTTACACAAATTCTTTGCACTGACAGCACACTGTCATTTGCATTCAAAGCAGCAACTTTTAGCTCAAGCAGAAGCAAGCAGGTGAATGAGAATTGCCCCCAAACGTATGCAGTTGGTATGGTATGATAAGTAGCAATGGTCCAGCTAAAATGTGTTATGCATGCATGAAAGGTCATGTGTGGAAGAAAGAGAGAGAGATTATCTTGACTAGAGCTTTAGCTCTATTAAACATACCTTCCCTTGGTTTTCTTTGTGCACCTGCCCTTAGACCGCTGTTCTAATTTGCATAACTAAAAACCTGTGGACGGTATCTGGTGCAATATGTATGAGGAGACCAAATTACACTGCACTTCCACTTTTGAAACTACAATTTTCACTATCTTCGTAACTAAAAATTAAAAAGTAAAAATTCTCCGTGACACTGAGTTCACGGAGATCAAAATGATGTATTTAGGATGTTTGTAACCCCACTAGTGTATTTTTTCACAATTGAAAATGCTGGAAGGCTCAGCGAAATCCGTGTAGCACATCTCCAAAGGCCCAAAGGCCGCCTTCCATCCACACTTTGCATGTCACTGTTGCACTATTCCTTTCAACCTCCTCAAGGTTTATCCAACGGTGCCTAATAGGTAAATAAAATTAGAATCGTCGACAAACATTAAAGTCATGCCATTAGAAGCCTGCTCTGGCAGGTCGTTAATGTATAGCGCAAATAAGATAGGGCCAAGTACGCTACCTGCTGGGACCCAATTAGCACATTAATTAATCTCTGAGACCTTATTGTTCACATCCACAAACTGTTTCTGTCCTGCAATAACTCCTCAACCAGTAATCAGACACATTATATTTTTCTTTCAATTTAACCAACACCTTCTCATTTGGCAGTGAGTCAAATGCTTTCCTCATGTCAATGGACAGCAGAATTGCGATGAAGCCTTTGTCGACATTTTTCATTATCATGTCCGTTGCTGCTATTATTGCGTGTTCTGTTGAATGACCTTTCCTCCATCCAAATTGAATATGCACGACAGTATGATTTGCATCAAGAAATTTCACCATTCTGTTGTAGTATATTCGCTCTATTAGAAGAAGCAGATTTGTTTGCAAAAATATCGGACGGAAATCTGCTTGCTCTTTTGTATTTAAATTTTGCTATTGGCACCACTCGAGAAACTTTAATTTCTTTGGGAACAAACCAGACTCGAATGATAAGTTGATAAGTTTTAGTATTGCTGAATACACCGACGGATTTGGGAATAGTTGTCCAGAAAATACTTAGATAATCCTGTGGTGTCAACTGATTTTGACAATTTCTTCCTGAGATGCCTCCACGCATGGAACATTTCCGATTGGCTGACTGATGCAACATAAAACTTGGATTCATCAATTGGCTTTAGTGAGACAGTGTCGTTACTGAGTGTGCTGACCACTGGGCACCTGGTCGGAAACCCATTTCCGAGTAATACTTGTTGATTAGATTTGGATCAATGCCGTCAGGAATAGCATGTTCCTTTTTAAATTTTACATTTAAGGACGCATTTCACTGTATTCCACAGCGAATTCTGTTGATTTGCTCTTGGACAGATAAATGCATATCCTTCTTCAGCGATTCTTTTATCAGATGTTATATTGTTTTTCTTTCCGCTTGTGCCACTCAGATTCGAGCTGTTTGTGTTGGTTGTAATAGTATTTTCGCACCGAGACTAGACGTTTTGTTTTGCTCGAGGTGATATCAATTGGCTGGTTATATTTGACCTCCTTCCGTATTATTGGGACGAATTTGTTAAGACACTGCAGCAAGACCTCATTTATCTCACGAAACACTTCAGTCGCATCGTTAGAACTGATATCATTTAGATACTTATTACACATTTCACCAATTGAAACCCAATCAGCGTTTTTGTAGTCCCTAAAAGTTATTACATTGACCTTTGACGGTTTAACGGCTGAACACGATAACACGATAAGTTGGTGGTCTGAAATAAAGCACTCTTTTGTAGTAGCTGCGCAAGCATGATGAACCCGTTTACAAACGCCAGGTCTATGATGCTTTCACCCCTTGTACCAGTATTAATTAATTGGTTAAACTCGAACCGGTCTGCGACCGTCATTAGTTCATTTGACACATTGCTGCTGACACCAATGTTGATATTAAAGTCCCCAAGGACATAACAAGCTTTGTTGGATTTTCCGAAGAATTCGAAACATTGTGAAAGATTGCGCACGTCATTTAGTGCAAAATCAGTGCGATACACACACGCTACTATAAAGGACTTGTTGAAATTAATTTGGACTGACAATGCTATAATTTCTAGTGAGGAAGGGATTTTCCAATCCTCGTTATCTAGTGTAATTGGATTTACCTTGAATGAGTTTTTGCACATAATAGCAACACCTCCTCCGTTTGACTGCCTATCTAGCCTGTACATTTTGAACCCGTTTGGTATTGGGCAAACCTCTCCTTCATTTAACCATGTCTCAGATAAACACAAAATGTCGATACCTTCACTTTCTAGTAGTACACATACTTGACTGAATTTGTTTTTGTAAGATCTCATATTTTGGTGACCTATTTTAAAATTACACGTACCCTTGACACGCCCTCATTTATTGCTGGTTTGACTATCTGGAGGTGGCAAATGGGAAGTTCCTGACATGCCGACACTTGTTGACGTCCCTGATTTGCTGAAGTGATGGGATTGAAAGAAAACCCACTTGCGTCCTCTGCTGAAACACGAACCCAGTTGAGTTAGTATTATTGCTTATTTGAACTGATCCACGTCGTTTGGAATCTGGCTGGAACGGTCGCTGTCGCCTCTTGTTCTTTTCCACTTTCCCTATAGGAAACCTGTGATCCTGCTCCTGAGCTTAGTCTCGTAGTCATTGGCGGTCCAGTCTGCTGTTGTAGTTTGGTGAGGTCATGGGTCACTGATACTCCCTTGAATTCAGGGTGGTTCTTTAGTCTTTTGCAATTGCTTAGGATTTCCCTTTTGGCAGCATAGCTAGGTAAATGAACACGGATCGGCCTCGGTCTGCTGGATTTCCCCACCTCACCCACACGTATTGGAACAAGCCTGATTTTTTCTTCTGGGCCAATAATATCAAATAATGTGGAAAACCTGGCACCACTTCATCATTTTCTTCAATACCAAACACTATGATATTATTTCTGCGATGTAACTTATCTTTTTCTCGTGCCACTCTAACCTCATCTGATCTCTGACTTTTGCCAAGGCACTCTGTAATCTTCTTTGTCACATTTCTCCGTTTGTAACTCGTGCTGCCTCTTTCGAGCTCGATTACTCTGCCTCTGACTGCTTGAATTTCATCTTCATGTTTCTCTGTGGGCTGCCACGTTGGCCACACTGCTTTCGACGGCTGCAACTCTTGTGTGGAAGTGCTTTTGCTCGGTCTGCATATTCATTATTTGTTTCTGCAGTTCTTTCATGTCCTTTTTGAGCAATTTGTATAATTGGGCATTTGTTATCTCTTCGTCCTCGCTGCTACTACTGCTGCATCATGACTTTCAGCATCCATATCCATTAGCCTAGCACCGAGGTTGCTTGATTCACTCATGTTGCTGTCCTCGCTTTCTAGATACAATAGAACGTTTGTGCCAGTATCTCAGGGGACCAAATACAAGGCAAAGGTAGCGTAAACAAGTTACTTGTGAAGCTACATATACATAGTGTGTAACGAC
>LJIJ01006185.1:0-10006 GCA_001718145.1 Orchesella cincta
TCAAAGTGTTCTCTTACATTTTTTGCGATTTCAGGACCGTAGAAATGGAAAATTATGTGTGTTAACTTCTTTTCTGCTTTTGTATGTTCAAACAGGTAAATTTAACAGCATTATTCATATAAACGAATGCATAAAAGCTTTTTACGGATTTGCATAATATGGACGGCGGAAGGGGACTTGGTTCAGCTATTCAGTAACAGTAACCATAAACATGTGTAGAAATGAATTCTTAACTAGACCATTTTGATCATTTCAGAGTCACGAGGTTATTTTTTTCCGGCTGATTATAACTACCGAATGGGTTGGCCTCAAATTATTCATTAAATTTGACTTGAAAAAATGAACAGAAATCAAAAGAAAGGAGGAACCTTTGAATGCACAGAGGAAAACGGCATGTGAGTTTGTGGTTCTGAATCAACCTGGAAACCTACAAAGGCATTTTGACGAGTTCATGATGGGAAGAACGCATTTGAACGAGTTCAAGGAACTGGGATATCATGCATTTATCATGAAATTGGAATGCTATCTAAAACTTCAGCAGCCGGATCTATTTTGTTAAGCTATCAGGTAGTCATGCAAATAAAGAGAATATGAACCGTATATCAACCCTACTGGCCTATTGGCAGTGCAGACAACACGGATATTACTCATTTGAAAGGGTTTAATGGCAGCCGTTGCGTATTGGCAAATTCGCTAACATTCTGACGAGTGTTTATCAGATAGATGGGCTTCTGAGAATATTTTACTCATATGTGAAAACATATTCTCAATGGAAAAGCTCTGTCCTGGAAAATCAGTTTGGAACGTGCACAATACAATTGCAACCGATTGAAATTGCTTTAAATCTGGCATCATTGTACTAATTAACTGTGTTGAAGTAAAATATTGAATAATGGATTCATGAGATCGATGTTGAAAAAGTATTTTTAAATAAAATACCAAAGAGTTTAAAACGTTTTGGAAGGCACAGTCATTTTTTAGATAAATTTTTAGCACGCAAATGTCTTACTATGAATGCTTGCATGGTACTAATGATATCCTATTTCAATTTGTTTACTTGTAATTATATCTGGATCTAGTTTTCAACTCAATATATCGAAAAGTTACAAACGGTAAAGCATAATATTCTTACTGGTTGTTCATATTGCTATTGATTTGAACTGTTTCATCTAGTCTACTAAATGTTTAGCCATAGAAATTCAACAGTTTTTTCGCCGTTACACCTCCTAAGCAATATGCTCGGTTTAACTGGTTTCGTTATAAAGTTATTTAAATAAAATACATTGTTTCTCCTTATTAGGCATTTTGAAGGATATGCACATGTTTGGTTTCTCATTAAGGATTATTTAAGAGAACACGCAACTATATTTTGTCACCCCACAGTAAACTTAAGAGAAGCACGACATTATTTTGTTCTCCAATCATGAATCACTTTTAAGAAAACCCATTTTTGTTCCGTCCTTGCGATTACTTAAGAAAACAAATTATTTTGTTCTCACATAAAGTCATCTAAGAGAACCGTTTTATGTTTTCTCCTTGTGGGCTTACTGTAAAGACAACCATAACTATTTGTTCTCCCCCCCCATGGTGATACTTAAAAGAACCACAAATATTTTGTTCCCTCGTGGATTACTTTAAGAGAACCACAAACTATTTTTGTTCTCCTCTGGGATTACTAAGAGAACCACACTATTTTGTTCCTTCATGAAAATCACATAAGGGATACACTAAATTATTTTGTTCTCCTTGTGAAATCAATTAAGAGAGACACAGTTTTGTTGTTCTCCTCCTGGGATTACCCAAGAGAACACAATTCTTTTGTCTCCTTACAGGTTCTTAAGACAACATTATTTCTGTGGTTTATTAAATCGCAGCTTTAGCTAAGTTTATAGTTGGAACGGAGAGTGAGGGTTCCGGGAGCTGAGGTTCCGTCCGAGGCAAGCTTATGTATATGTATATGCAGGCATGTGTATATAAGTACAGGCATAGGCATATAAGTACAGGCATCAGGCATATAAGTACAGGCATAGGTAATTGAGGTAATTAGGGAATATTAATTTAGCGTTTAAGGATTTAAGGTAGTTAAGGAATAGTTTAAGGTATTTAAGGAATATAAGGAAGTTAAGGTATTTAAGGAATTTAAGGAAGTTTAAGGTTAAGGAAGTTTAAGGTATTTAAGGAATAGTAAGGAAGTTTTAAGTATTTAGGGAATAGTTAAGGAAGTTTTAAGGTAAGGGAATAGTTAAGGAAGTTTAAGCCTTTCAGTTTAGCATAGAACCGCTTTCAGTTTAGCATAGAACCGCTTTCAGTTTAGCATAGAACCGCTTTCGATTTAGCTATTGCAGTTTTTCCTTTAAACTCTAAAGATAAAGACTGCGTTCCCTACATTTTACAAGAATTTATTTTATACATTTTCGCATTTTATTTTTGGCGCCTACCGGCGCCAAAAATTAACTGTTCTCCTAAAATTCGGTTTGACGCCCAAGTGTTCTCGTGGCACTGCCACTCTGCCACGTAAGGTTTAAGACCCATGGGACGAACCCTATTGATTTTCAGCTCAATCCGTTGACTTAATCATAATTAACTAATCATAATTAAGTTTCATCATAGAGTATATATACATTGTACAAATTATCACAGTGCCCCATTGAGACCGGCGCTAATTATAAACGCCTTGGAGTTGTAGAATAGGGGATAGTGAAGGAGGACGAGTTATAATTGAGGAGGATAAGACCCAATTAAGGAGGATAAGTGATAATTACGGACGATAAGTGACAATTAGGGATGATAATTGACAATTAAGGATGATAAGTGACAAATAAGGAGGATAAGTGATAATTAAGGAGGATTAGTGAAAGTTACAGGATAGGGATAGGGAGGATGTAGGAGGATAAGTGATAATTAAGGAGGATAAGTGATAATTAAGGAGGATAAGTGATAATTAAGCGATAACTGAGGATAATAAACGATAATTGTTTGATTTTACCCTACTGGCTACCAGCATTTATTATTACGTGTGTAGTAAACACTTGTTTTTTAATGGAAAAGTGAATAATCGCAGGTAAAAAGTTGAAATGTCTCTCATAGAGATCGTTGCCATTTCGTCACGACATGCCTCAGTTATAGTAGCTTATTATTATCAGGAGTTTTGGATACATAAGAAATATAGCCTTTAAGAGAAAGCACTCTGTGGGGTAAAGTGAGAGCTGGGTAAGTAAGCGTGGCTCCGTTCTTCTCTTGATTATGACGTCGGATAGTATCCAGTTTTCACTTTACCAGCTATTTTACTCGGAAAACAAAAATACATAGTCCAAAACTCTTCAGATAGCAAGTGGTTTAAAAATATAGTTTAATCCTATGGAGAGAAATCCTTTCATACGTTTAGGTTTTACGAATACTTTTTATGATTCCTCAGGCGTGATTTATTCAGTTACGTATGATAAAAATGCCTGGAAATAAGGCGCAAGGTAAACGTTTACAAAAATTCCTCACATGCTTGATGACAAGCCTTGCATAAGCTTTATATTTATAAGCCTATCTCTTACCCAAAGTGTCAAAAAAATTGCAGCCATAAATCTAAATTTTTGTGTTTGTGTAAGCGAAAATTATATTGATATCACGTGCGACTTTTGGCATGTGTAAATTATTCGTTTCCATTTTCTCCTATTCTCATCCAAAGCATTAATCAGATAAAACAACCTGACTGGACTAGGCCAGCTATGGAGTAAATTAAGTGTGAACCATTTACTTAAAACCAATCTCAAATAATTATCTAGCGCAAACTGGTGAAAATATAGTTTACCTAACCTCACGTTTATTAACTTCCCATTGGAGAAAATTTGCTGATATCAAGTCCCGAACATCGCCTGCATTACAACATTACCAATCGATCAATTTTTGTCAAGGCATATTAAATCATGAGTTTTCTATTTAATCCGGGCTAAAAGGTTGCGATCAGCAATAAAGATTTCATTCAAATTCTTCGAACTCCTTATGGCAAACCTACAGAATTAACGAACTCATTGCCTTCAAGTTTGTTTGAAACGGGAAAGAGCTAAGTATTGGGGAGCACAATCATGAAAACAAACTATTGCAGTAATTCCCAACCATTTCGACCATTTTCAAATTCCATGACTCGATACGAAACATTTTTTGTGTCTAAAAGCTCAGATGCAGTCGACTGTTTCCACGGGAATTCGACAATCGTGGAATTTCCACCAAATTTTCACGAATCTTGTACGCGGTAATTGACGGAATAGTATATGGTTATGCATTAACAATTTCGTGGATATGACGATTCCAGTAATTTTGTGCAAGTTCACTTTTCACGCTTATCATTTCACGTGAAAACGTCGACTGCATTTGTCGCTTAACCGAAAGACAATCGCAAATTTTGTTGAACTATTATGTTTATAAAATCAAACCTAAGTTGATTTTTGACAAACGGTCAAAATATCTCCCTGAGGAACCGATTAGTGAATATACACGTAAGAGGTCGGGTCACTTGGTAAAAAATGAATGAGCTAATCGTGCTCTGTGGAATCACTTTCAGCCCAACCCAGTGCAAGTTTCTCATGCTTCCCCTACTTAATTTTTTGTTGTCTTTCGGTTAGACACCAAAACTCTTTAGTTTCAAAAGATGGACTTTGAAAGTGGTCGAAATGGTAATAGCATATGTGGCTATATGAATCGGCATCGACATTTTAGAATTTGTCTGAAATATTATTCATTAGATAAGTATAATAGTTGCTCCAATTAGGATCATATAACTAAAGGACTGACGATCAGCCAAAAATATTCACCACACTCAAACTAAACTAATTATGAAGCCGTGTGAACATAATTTTCTTGAAATCACGTTTCATCCATTTATTGACCTAATTGTTAAACTGAAGGCAGAACGAGCTTTCAAAATATGATTGCTCAAGAGAAAAACAAACAGCCAAACACGGGCTACCTAACCTCATTAATAATTACTCACTTTTATATCCAAGACGCCTTTTCCAATAGCAGAAATGTTATCTTGATGATCAATATTTCTTTTAATTTCTCCAGAAAAGCCTTAGCGTTCCGCCTATTTCTTGTATAGTCCTATAATTTTCTCCTCCGACATACCTCCTTAATAAATTATCAATTTTGTCCACTCAATTGTCCGTTCGCTGAGGAGTTGACGTCAGTTCAGTTTTTGATTCCTTAAGAACTTTCCCTGATTATACAGACCGTGTGTTAATTCCATTTAAGTCTAATATGTTGCAATTTCTCGGATTTCTTTCTGGATGTATAAAAATCCATAGATGTGCTTTCCATATTCCGGGCTATCCATTTACTTGGGACAAGAAAGCAAACCAGTTTGTCGCTTTAGAACGCTACTCACCAAGAGTTTGGTTTGTAATTATTTCATTTCTCACCCTCGCAAACGGTTATAAAGTTCTGCAATATCGGATGGATAATGAAATGACAAAGTTTATTCTCGGAGTTGTGTGCTTCACTATACTTTCTGTTGTCTGCACTCTTCTTTGGTTTATTCAAGAGCAAGCTGAGCCTACGGTAAGATTCTTAAATGGAATGATGCAGTTGGAAACCTACCTGGAGGAGAAAGGGATGCTTCAAGGTTTTGTCAAGACAGGATACGGGAAGCAAATGTGTCAACTATTTTTGCTAACGGCAGTCGGTACTCCGTGGATATTGGGGATTGGCGCTGCATTGAATCCTTGTTCTCCACCAAACTTCTGGTGCCTTTTCTTATTCATGTGAAACCACACGCAAAACTTGAGGAAACTAATGGATATGGAAGCTACTCAGTTCAAGTGAGTGTACAATAGGGTTTTATTTTGATGGCGTTTTAGCCCTAATATTATGGGGCTTCATTCATACTGGAATATGTTTCTATTCTATTGATTCCGTAGCATGGCTTCCAGCTGTTACTTGAATCGTGTCTACAGCTGAAGAAGGCTTGTTCGAATGCCTTGGAATGATTGCTTGGGATACAGATACAGGCTTAATACATGTGGAACCGCGTAACTTTGTATGAAACCGCAGCTAGTGAACTGACTCAATTCATAGGAATTTTGTTCCCAATGCTATCTTTTGGAAAGTGACTTGTTGCTGGGGACTTAATATGTGTACATATTTTGGTGGGAGTCATTTCTCAAACAACTTTGATGAAAGTGATGATGCGGTAAAATTAACACGAAATTATTCATTTTCTTAACAATAGTTTATTATAATAATACATTTACATTTTTTATAGATCGACCAAAAAGCTTTCAACAAAGAACTGTTATTTTCAGAAGGCAAAAATTCTAAATGACCTTTTCAATTTGACAAATGTTGACAAATCCTGGTGGGATTGACTGGTTTGACGGTTTTGCAGACATGTATTCTTTACATTTTGTTTGAAGCAGGGACTTCACCTTCAGTTACGATTCCGCTCCCGTTACGATTTGGTGTGTGGTAATGATTATACAGTGTGCATTAACCATTTTATACCTTTATGGGATGGCCGGCTCGCTTCTGACGCTGCACAAGGAAAACATACGGGATGCAATGAAAAATACAACTTTCGAAAAGCCATCAAAATACGAATGACAAAGATGTTTTTTGCATCTTGTGCACCAATTAAGGTTGCAATTGGTGGTTGCAATTTTGTGGAGAGGGATACGCCAGTTATATTGCTTGATTTTTCAATCAGTCGTTTCGTTGATCTGCTACTTTTAGATGATTAGTTAGTTTGTCAAGCAAAGTCAATCACATTCTGGAAAATATGCACTGCAAATACTTATCAATAACATGTAATTCTAGAATAAATTTAATAATATAATATATTGTAATTCTCAGTTCAGGTTTCTCAACAATAATGAAGGGCTATAATAAATATTTGTGTAAAAATAAATTGTTGTTTCACGTGTGTTAAAAGTATACTACGTATGGAAGGGTAATAAATTAAACTAAAGTTTATTTATAACAATTTTAGTATACCATCTTTGTGCTGAATATTGAATAAACTGTCTCTCAACAATCATTAAATCCTGGTAAAATTGAATGAGGTTTTTATTATAACTCAATTGCCAACTTATATAAAGTAGAAAAACTTACGAACTTGGGTTGATTCATTTTGTTGGCTACCCAACTATGTTTAAGCCATCTAACGATGTTCAAACGTTAAATTGTAATAACGTTATTATAATGAACATGTAAATGCAGGCAGTTTACTACAATATAAAAATGATGATGATCACATTTCCTGTTTTTATCAGTTGGGTTTCCTGGGACTGGAGTCGTGTATGTGGTCCATTTTTTGCATTTATTTCAGTTTGGATCCTTGTTATTGAATTTTGAATTAAAACACTGGGAATGCAATGCGTAAAAGAAATGTTAATAACAAACTCTTTGTTTAGTTTTAAAGCATTACAAATTTAATGTTTATGAGCAATAGTTTAGGGAGAAAATGCGGCAGCTTTGCAAATTACAAATACAATGATGACGATTTGATAATCCTATTTCCTGTTTTTCATAATCATCGGTTTTCCTGCAGTTGCTGATGGGGTCGGTGCAATGTCAACTTTATTTATACACCAAGGATTTTTATTCGTGTGTAATTTATTTGAAAATTGCCTATAACAAAATTTCATCGTAGGCTGAAGTAAAATTGGTTTTGATTTTCAGATTTTCTTTATTTTTTATAAAAACTTACACGATTAATTAGAAATACATAGTTGAAAGTTGCGAGAAAATAGCAAATAACAGAGTTTAGTAGAAATGAATTAATAAAATTTAATTTGCGTCCATGCATTTTATTAAATGTAGTTATCTGCTTGTATTTTACCCATGAAAAAGCGAGATAAGGAGTGAAATCCCAGTTGACATAAACCACCAATAAAAATGAATAAACGCGAATATAATTGAGAGATATTTTCCAGACCTTGAGTTAAAAATGCAAAACAACTGCAACATTGTGGCTCATTACTTTTGGTATTTCTATCTCTGCACAATACACGAATGAATACAAATTGTTTAAAAAACAGGTCTTGTTCAAAGGCTACGGGTTTTTGCTGCTGTCGACTCTTACTGAGAAATCGTGAATGCGTCATACATTTTGAGTAGTGGCTATCGCATTGCATGTTTTAGGTTGCCTCTTTGCAAAATTCCAGCACGATATACATACCAGTGTGTTGGTATATCTGAGCTAGAGCAGTCGTGCACAAAAGTCTGCTCTGCTCCCCCGAGCTTCTTAGTTTGTGATAGTTATTTAGACTGCTATGCATTTTAAGATGAGAGTGTTATTCTTACTAAAACTCACAATTTTTTGTGCAAAAACCATTGGGATTCACGCTGAAGCCGAATCATCATCATCACCTTCTCTACCCGCACACTACCCAAATGTGATAAATGCCAACGTCAGCACACAATATGAAGGGGTGCTCAATCGATCGTCTCAATGGACCTATGAATTTCGGTTGGATCCACTCTATGAGAAGTTTTTGGTGAGCTAATTTAATGTAAATTAAGGAATCAATACTTCATTTAATAACTAAAATAGTTAATTTCGTTACAGAGCACAAATGTAAGGCTGGAAGTACAAGCCATTGTTCTACCGGGTTCTGCTAAAATAGTTTCTATAACTGTGCTGCAACCAAGTGCAATATCATCTTCATTTCGAATTCCAACATTTATTAATAAGAAACCTCATAACCATATGTAAGCAAGTTGCAACCAAACTGATTGCTGATTAATTCAAAAATTAATATAACGTTTCTATCCCTTTAATAGATCTTATAGGGACTACTTCACTGCACAGCGAACCATTTGCATTCTTGATAGCCTTCATAATGAGTCTATTCCTTTTTCTGTGGTGCTTTCCACAAAAAGTGAGACTGATATTCCTTTCGCCCTCTTTGTCAACGTTACGCAGGACTTCTTACTTGAGTATGTAACATACTTTAGTAGTAATGTAATCTCTTATAATTTAAAAAATTACTTTATACTTTCTCAAAATTTCACCAGATTGGATTCGACTAAAAACTTTACTCTGTCACCAAACCGACCATACTATTTCCGATACCAGTTTAACGATAGCAAGTCAATTGATTCGGTGCGGATTCTTGCAGATACAAACTCAACCGGGGATTCTTGCATGACTTTATCTGTACAAACGGCAATGGTAAATTGCAAACCTGAATTAATGTCCAACCCATCATTAAAAAAATACATTCATTCTACTTTCGGATTTTGTTTAGTGTCCCATTTATGACCAGGAGGAAAGTATTTACTTTGAAGGCTACTACCAAACTATTCGCAGCTCTGGGGCAATATTTGTTGAAAAGAAGTATCCATTTGAGTCCGGCTTCGTTTTGGTAATTCTGGCTCATCCTGATGATGAAGAGTGTAGGATGAGAGACCCCCTCTCTGTACCACGTCCTCATTTATATCTTGGTGCAGCCCCTGATAAATTTTTCTCAAATATTAGTGTATCCCTTAAAATTATTAATGATGAGTTGGAGTATCCAAATAATTCCTTGAACGCGCTGTGCTGGACACTTCCAATTTTATTAGCAGTTGCAATATGTGTCGGCAGTTGGGTGGCTTTGAAATTCAAGTATAAATCATTGCTGAGGTATTATTCTTACAACAATTATGGAATGGTGAAACTTATGTCAAAAGATTAATTATTTTTATGCAACATTCATTCTATTTTCAGAACTGAACCGCAATTGGTTCGTCTACCAGAAGGAATTTTCTGGAGCCGGTTGAAGTCAAACCTTTACATTTCAGATTTCGGAAAATTGGGAAAAACTGGGAATGGGTTTTTTCATTTTGTTACCGTCATGGGAACATTTTATGCCATTCCTGTCTGTCAATTTGCAGTGTACTACTATATGGTATAGAAGCAAATTATAAAATAATAGATTCATTTGGTTTTTATTCAAATTATTCAATTTTTATAAGGTTTCGAAGGCAAAAAAGGCTACTAGGGATGTCGTTGTAGGTAACAAAGGTCTGTATCCAG
>LJIJ01006186.1:0-10006 GCA_001718145.1 Orchesella cincta
AGACCGCCCCAACAAGTGTAAAAGCAACAACAGTCAAAATCTAATGTATATTCATTCACACTCATCTAAGTCACATCTCTTTTATATATATAAATACGAGGTAATTAACTAAGTTTTAATTAATGCGACTAAACACATATACAGTAAGTAAGCTAGTAATATTTAAATATGTATATAATCCACTCAAATACTATTTTACTTAAGAAATATTTATATTCTTTCTCCAGTTAATTCATGTAATGTTCGATGTACGGACTACACAACATACCAACTAATATGTAATTTTATTTGATTAACGAGGTAAATTGTTCAGTATCCACTACTTATAATTCCATTCAAAATATGTATTATGTAATATTGAATCCTTGAATCCATAATCTTATTTGTATTATAGCCTGATGATGATATATTAAAATCGAAACCGGTCGCTCACGGTTAACTAAACATCTTGTTCCAGTGTGATAAATATTGTCATTTAAAACAAACTCAAAAAGGATCTGATATCAATTCTTGGCTGTATGCCGAATCTCAAACGGCTCGGGCTACCTTTTTTGTGATTGTGTTAGACCACGTCACGAAGCCCACATTTGCTTTCCCCCCGCCGCCACCTCTTCCCAAGCTCACCACCTTGGATCTGAAATCCTACTCTCATGGCTGGGAGGACACCTATGATAACGACTCAGACATGGTCCTCTCCATCTGGATGATCGTTTCTTATGCCGACCAACTCGTGAGGTTGACTGTTTGGGCGGAATATCCCCTCCAGCTCTTGAGCAGAATAAGGAGTATTATCATCATTTGGATACTGGAGGCGAATCTTTATCGCTACCACATCGGATTCCGCATTTGGAAAGCTCTCTGAGCTCGAAATCTCCCGACCCAACAAGAGCTTCCTCCTCCTCACTCAAACTCCAGCCCTTCGACGCTTCACCGTGACTTCAAGTGATAATCGGCGACGAAGCCGAGTTAATTTCTGGAGGGTAGTGGATTTATTGACAAATGTCGCCAAAGTCTCCAGCATATCTCTTTGGATGTCACTTGGCCGGAGCTGCCGATTGGAGGACCGAACTGTTTCAATGATTTGGATCCAAAAGAAGTGGAACCGTCTCCCTCTATGATTGCTCTTCCTTTGGTGAAAACGCTGGTCTTGACTTACGCCGCGTTCTATGAGAAGGTCATCGTGAACAAGACTCAACCTAAGCAAATTTCCTGCTCTGGAGAAGCTCCATCTCCTTCGATCATGCTGACGTGTTTGAACCTGAGATGATGAGGAGAAGTACTGGGCAGCGAGTATGAAGCTTTGGTCACAGAAACTGTTGGAATATCCGCTGATTGTGAGCGAGTGAGGAGTCTGCGTGGCCTCATCAAGGGTGAGAACAAGGATCGAGAATAACATGGCAATTGTGGAGGAGCAGAGGAGACAAATGGTGATTCCCACGAACGCATGTTTGCAGCCTGCGTGGAAACGATGAGGAGGATTTGGAGGACATTATTCGAAAACTATTGGAGAGTGAAGGGATTTGGAACAGTTGCCCAAAGCTCAAGATTGTCTCAGTCAGCTCGCATGGAAGATCTGATGGCGACGTCTGCATCATTCGGAGGTTGGAGGAAAACTCCTCTGAAAACTAATACAGTTGCTTGAAATTTATGCCTTGTCGTCCTTCTCGAGTGAGACAAACGCACACGCAGACAATAAGCAATGTATGAGACATTGGATCCTAGACATTTAGTAAGAATGTTGGTTTTGTATGTATGTTTTGAATGTATTGTTTGGATAATAAAAAGACAACCTCTCACAGCCAAACAAATTGATTTAAAACTGATTTATTTTTAAAATTCACAATAAATTACAATATGTTTAAGGAAACTTTCCCTGAGCAATAGACAAACTTCATATCGGCTTGTCAAGAGCGAGAGCCAACAACAGAGCCCCCATTATTAGGAATGATTCATTTCTTCAAACTAAATTACAGAGAGATTAAATTCACAAACACAAGAATCACCATTCTTCACTCGAGAGAAAGTCTTTACTTGCGTTTTGTTAGAGCGAGCATCATCACAACACCCATCAAGAATCCAACCGAAATTCCCGTCCTAAAATATTCCTACATAACAAAACCTACAAAACATGGTTATCTACTAACGACTAAAGTGATAACTCATATAATTACTACACACCTTCGCCATTTTCTTTGCAGCTTGATGGGACCGGTCCTGGCGCTCATTTGCCCGTTGCGCCGTCTCCTCGAGCCGACTTATCCTTTCCTCAGTAACCTCCAATCGGGCCATGTAGCCCGGAACATTTCCGTCTGTTCGTCCTGCAAAGGAAAGATTTTATTTTCAAAAAATTATCTTGAAACGGCAGCGTCTTAATAAAATTAATCAATAATGGGGTAAAGATTGAGACTAACCATTCGCTGATGGAGCTCCGCACCAGACGAGCTTGCTCGTCACGGGGACCCTCGATTAAATGCACTACGATTTCCCCCTTCTCCTCCTCAGCCCCCTCAAGATGATCTGAAAACGATTAATTATCCTCCATATAGTTTTTCCTTTTCTCGTGTTTAACTGGCAAAATCAATAAAAACAGGATGTATAAAATACTTACCTAGCTCCAAATCCCCTTGATGTTCCTCCTGATTTCCTCCAATGAAGCTACTTCGGATCCGACTCAGGTGTGCTCTCCTCCCCCAACTGCTGTAGTACTGATGACTTTCACCATTTTGCTTTTTAAATCAATGTAATTTACAATTAATTGTAAGCTCATAAAACTGAAGAATTAACCTTTGATTGATTAGTTCAAGTCAGAAATGAGCAAAAAACTGCTGATGTTTAATCGAGTTCCGGTTCCCACTGTTTACTTTCTCCTTTTGCAAAATGCCCCGGACAACGGGGATAAATAAATTGGAAGTAAACAACGGTTGGTCGTACAAAACCGATAAGCAAGACCTATTAACTGGAAGCTTCTGGAAAAGGCCGTGTCGACCTCTGAAACTGGAAGAAATCTTGAAGACATTTGATTCTGCCCATTTAGGAGGGAAAATGGAGGGTGGTGATCAATTTCCGGCGGATAATATTCCTCATGTAAAAACGTTCGATTTGATTTGGCATTTAACCTCCCAGAAACTCTAGTTCATGGTTTAGTCTCCCTCTTTGTTTGTGTACTAGGTTTGGCTCAACGTTTATGATAAGTTGGATCCAAAGGACAAGCTGGCTTTTCCGGAGCCTCTTCAGTGTGGCATGACTGGGTGGAGCCAAAAGAACGGAGAGTCTTATCAGTGAGGTAATTTCATTTGTTGAAGGTTACCAGGATTTTACCATGCTAAATGATGAAAGTATAATTGATCAGCTGCTCATTTTATTGTAAAAACTAGATCACCACAGCTCGCCGAAGCGCTTCCATGGAGTAATTTCTCCGGCCTCGTGAACTCTGTCAAGCATGGAAGGAGGAGATTGACCACCAAAACCAGACTTACAGCTCAAACTTAAGTCTCTACTACGAAATTGCTTCAGATGAAGGGCGTACCTGTAGTCGTTCACGTCTGTAAAAACTTTTTCCACTTTGCGAAAGATGTAGAAGAGTTCATGAAGGAAATGAGGACTCACCAGGAAATCCATTCCGGAAGAAGCATTTGTTTAGATTGCTACTTCAATGATCCACGTGAGCACGAGGACTTCAACGAGGATGGAGGATTACTGGAGGACCATCACTTTACTCTTGGAAAAGTTTGGGTCCCATGTTCATTTCGCTCAGATTTGTATTGATGATGGTGTTGAAGATGAACTCTGGGCTGCCAATGGGCTGGGCACCTTGGAGGGTCAAACATATTTACGAGAATTTTTGCTCCGCCTTCCGAATCTCAAGCTAGTTCATATCTTTGGGGAATGTGGAAGCCCCTTTGTGGAGGACGAGATACGTGAATTCTACAGGGTTAATCCATTACCACGACTGGAGCATTTAGAAACGGTTGAGTTGACTCATACGAGCCTCGCTACGGTTGATGAAGTTTTGAACAGCTGCTGTGTTCCGGCTAACATCAAGCGCTTATCAGTTTACCGGCGTGGGCAGGAGCATCCCGAGCATCTCAGACATTTTGATGCAGTTTACGGATTTGAGAATTTGAAGGTGTTATTCGCACCCATGCTATTTCACCATTTGGAGACACTCGCCAGTTTGGAACGGAGACCACCTCTGAGGAAGTGTACTTGTCGTTTGAAGATGCCATATCTGAAGATGTGTTTAGGATCTTGGAAGTTTTTGGGAGACTCTCATCCAATTTCGATCGAGTTCGAGGATGCGATTGAGGAATGATGTCGAGAATGGGAACCGTTCAGTTGCAACCTGCCTCATTTGAAGAAATCTTCTTTGAGGAGTATTGTGGAACAGCAGAGATTCTGTTTCAATTCAAGTCGCTAACCACGTGGAAATCTGGCGAATGAGGGATTACTGGCAATTTCCTGGGTTTAAGGAGCGATTGAATGATTCAACCATTTGGACGCTGATGTCTCTTCAGTGGCTCTCATTGGGGATTCGAGAGACTGTGTACGAAAGGAACGTCTTGGAAACAACCAAGGGAAGTCTTGGAAACAAAGGAAGTCTTGGAACACCAACCACAGGATTGGATTTATAATCATGATACTGAAGTACTTCGGGAGACGACGTGGTCCGGAGAGTGTCGCTCGATCGTGGTGGATATGATGGTTTCTGTGCTGGCGGATCTTCTCCATGGTGTTCATTATTCTAAGTTTTGAATCCTATTTTCATGTAGTGTACCTTTATTTCATGCTAAACTATATCATACTAATTATACTATGCATACTATATATGTGAAACTAAATTGAAATTGTACAAATCAAATAAACTAGTAAACCAAATCTATGAATATTAGTGTATTTATTTCAATTTTGTTGTAGACAAAGTTGAACAACTTTAACCTATAAATTTTCGCCTGACGGAATTCGGACTCGATTTTCATTTTAAACATGCGATTGTGGAAACTGCAAGTTACACATTATTATCGACCAAATATTTTGATGTTCTGCCGAAGATGAATTAGTTCTAAGGTTAAAAAGTTGAAAATCTCACTGAAACCTAATGCAAACAACTAGAGTAGATATATTGTTGTCACAAACTAATTGATGGATGACGAATTCAGTGGCGATGCAAAAAATCAAATTGTGCTTCTGTAAAGGACTAACCAAAATACTAGGTTTTTAAAATGAAGTTGCAAATTTTGAATTAATTTCACGGTAACCTAGTTTGTTATGCTTTGAAGTATTTGTAAGTATCATTTAATCGGGTTTCCTTCTTTTTAAAAACTTATTACGCTTCTTATTAAAAGAAAATCCCTCGCAATTACTCTAAAATTGATTCAAATAATTATGGTTTTATTCCTTCCAAATATGAAATACAACAATAGGTTACATTTAGTAAGAAATACTAGACACTCTTGGCTGAACGGACTTCAACTTTACAGATAATAATCAACGAAAAGGCACACAGGAAACCACATACACTGGCCAAAGCCAGCCCACTCAAGAATCCAACTTGATTGAACAAGTTATCCTACACAACATAAAAATACATTTTATGATTATCTTGATTTACTACTAAAATGATTCAGCAAAAACCTAAGTAAATATCTCTGTTTTGGTATTGTTCATGATTTCAGCCACCTCCCTGAGCTGTCGGATCTCCTCGTCCACTCGCTGACCCCAAAACTGGTGCCGTCCATTTCTTGGACTTGCTCCCTGAACCTTCCTTCTGCATTAGCCCCTAGCTCCTCGATCAACTGATTCTGAAAGTGAAGATTTAATCAAACATTATCTTAAACCTGCGTCGTACATCTCATTATTATGGACACAATAATAAAGACAAACCACACTCGGCATGTTGAATTGGTTTACTTCCCGTAGATTCCTTTTGGGTTCCTCGTCCATATAGACTACGACCTCCTTTACCTCCTCCTCAGTTCCATCTCCATCACCCGAAGTTCCCACCTAAAAACCATTAAATTGCATCCGTATACCTTCCACTTTTGGGTTTAATTGGCAAATTATTAGAATCTACAATGAATTTACTCACCGAAACCCCCTCGTTGTTCCAGTACACCACCGGTCTCCTCAGACACGGATCTCTTGACCTTGGGCGACTTGAACCTCCTCTTCAATAGTACGTTAGAACCGTTCTCCCTTCTGCTGTTCACCAGGGTGATGACGAAAAATAGCCAACAATTAAATCAAGCTGGAGGAATTAGCTTTGGTTTGGTTACTTTCAATTTTATGCCAAAAAACGAGCAAAACAGCAGTTTTTGAGGTTGAGACTGGAGAAAGCTTTTGCCCAGTTCCCACTCATTACTTTCACTTTTCTCTCAATGCCCCGGCCTGATACAAACGAGAATCAAGGGATGCAAAATTGAACAAATGCGAATTTTGTCTACAGCCAGCTTGGTGTGTACCGGAATGGTGGTCAAGAAAGTTTACCCTAACTTGAGCTTTGGATCCTGACGTTTCGAACTGGAGCAAAACATATTCCTTGGAATAGTTAACTGATAATGCGGGTGAAAAGTAAATTCAGATCCGAAAGTCGATTGTCATCTCCAAAGTTACCCCCCCCCCCATCACAATTCTTATAAATGTAATGCTGAACAGAAGCTAATTGACATGAATTTTATATGGATGCTAGCAATTGAATTAGGCCAATTGCCGTACATGGTAAAAATCACTTTGTGAATTATTTTAGTTAATAATTTAATAACATATACATAATCCGGAACAGTTTGTTTCCCTAAACAAGGCAGTCTTTATGGCTGTTAGTGTTTTAATTTTGCATGAATAATTTTTCATTATCAAGGTCCTGCTTAAATTCCCGACTGAGCACATTTGTTTTAAGACAATTTAATTAATATTTTACGTCATGTGGTACGAGTTTGGAGCCACGGAAAAACAAAAAAATCTCATCAGTTCTCGATTAATCCAGATAATTTCATGTTCATGTTTACTCGTAGACTTGTACTTTCCAGCTCTCTAAAGTATATCAAAATAAGTATATAAAACTTGACCCTAATTTTCTACCTAATCAGCTATCCTCACAATAATATCAGTTTAGGGTAGTGTTATTGATAGTTGCGCGATAAGGATTCTATCTTATCAACCTTCAGAGCGTAGAAAATTGGGTCAAGCTTTTATATACCTTATTTTCTTAGTACTTGAGAGAGCTGGCAAAATTAGCAACGTCTAACGAGTTAGAACATGAACATGAAATTTATCTGGATTAATCGAGACGATCTGCAGATTGTTTTGTTTTTCCGTGGGCTCCAAACTCGTAACCACATGACATAAAATATTAATCTTAAATTGTCTTACAACAAATGTGCTTCAGTCGGGTTTTAAGCAGGACCTTGATAATGAAAAGTTATTCTTCAAAATTAAAAAACACTACCAGCCATAAAGACTGCCTTGTTTACGGAAAACAAACTGTTCCAGTTTATGTATGTTATTAAATTCATTAACAAAAATAATCAATGATTTTTACCATGTACGGCAATTGGCCTAATTCATTGCTAGCATCCCATAATAAAAGATTCATGTCAATTAGCTTCTGTTCAGCATTACATTTATAAGAATGAGATGCAGGGGTAACTTTGGAGATGACAATCCGACTTTCGGATCTTAATTTACTTTTCGCCCGCATACCAGTTAACTAATTCCAAGGAATATGTTTGCTCCAGTTCGAAACGTCCAGGATCCAAAAGCTCAAGTTTCAGGGTAGACCTTTCTTGACAGGAGAGCTTCCGGTTAACCACCAAGCTGCTGTCGACAAAAAAATTCGCATTTGTTTACAATTTCGCATCCCTCAAGATTGATTCTCGTTTGTATCAGGCCGGGGCATTTGAGGCACAGGAAAAGAGAAATGAGTGGGAACTGGGCAAAAGCTTTCTCCAGTTCCAACCTCAAAAACTGCTGTTTTGCTCGTTTTTGGCATAAAATGCAGATAACCAAACCAAAGCTAATTCCTCCAGCTTGATTTAATTGTGGCTATTTTTCGTCATCACCCTGGTGAACAGCAGACATGGAGAACGGTTCTAGCACTCCCCGTACTGTTGAAGAGGAGGTTTCAAGTCGGCCCCCAGGTCAACGAGCATCCGTGTCTGGAGGAGACCCCGGTGGTGGTACTGGAACAACGAGGGCGGTTTCGGTGAGTAAATTCATTGTAGACTTCTAATAATTGGCCAATTCAAACCCAGTAAGTGGAAAGGTATACGGATGCAATTTAATGGTTTTTAGGTGGAAATATCGGCGTGATGGAGATGGAACTGAGAGGCGAGGCTAAGGAGATCGTCGCTCTATCAATCGACGAGGAACCCCAAGAATCTAACGGGAAGTAAACCAATTCAACATGCCACGGTGGCTTTGTCTTATTATTGTGTCCATAATAATGAGATGCGTACGGACGCAGGTTTAGATAATGTTTGATTAATCTTCACTTTCAGAATCAGTTGATCGAGGAGCCTAACGTGCTAATGCAGGCAGGAAGTTCAGGGAGCAAGTCCAAGAACTGGACGGCACCGGCCCACCAGTTTTGGGTCAGCGAGTGGGACGAGGAGATCCGACAGCTCAGGAGGCTGGCTTAAGTCATGATAAGAATGCCAACGAGAGGTATTTACTTATGTTTTTGCTGAAATCATTTAGTAGTAAATCAAGCATAATTAAAATGCATTTTATATGTTGTGTAGGATAGCTTTTCAATCAAGTTGGATTCTTGAGTGGCTGGCTTTGGGCAGTGTTATGTGGTTTCCTGTGTGCCTTTTCGTTGATTATTATCTGTGAAGTTGAAGTCGTTTCGACCAGAGTGTCTGTATTTCTTACTATAATGCAACCTATTGTTGTATTTCATATTTGGAAGGAATAAAACCATAATTATATTGAATCAATTTTTAGAGTAATTGCCGAGGGATTTTCTTTTAATAAGAAGCGTAAATAAGTTTTTAAAAATAAGGAAACCCGATTAAATGATACTTACAAATACTTCCAAGCATAACCAAACTAGGTTACCGTGAAATATTCAAAATTTGCAACTTCTTCTAAAAACCTAATATTTTTGGTTTACAGTCCTTCACAGAAACCCAATTTGATTTTTTGCATCGCCACTAATTCGTCATCCATCAATTAGTTTGTGACAACATATATCTACTCTACTTATTTTCATTACTGATCAAACATTTACCTTTAGAACGAAGTTCATCTTCGGAGAACATCAAAATATTGGTCGATTATTTAATGTGTAACTTGCCAGTTTCCACCAATCGCATGTTTAAAATGAAAAATAGCCGAATTCTTCAGGGCCGAAAATTTATGACAACAAAATTGAAATAAATATTACTAATTCTTAGATTTGGTTTAGTAGTATATTTGATTTGCTACAATTTCAATTTAGTTTCACATAAAGTAGCATAATATATTAGTATGATATAGTTAGCTGAAAAAGGTACACGACATGAAAGTAGGATTCAAAATTATTAGAATAATAAACACCCATGGAGGAGATCCACCAGCACACGAAACCATCATATCCACCACGATCGAGCCGACACTCTGCCGACCACGTCGTCTCCCGAAGTCCTCAAGATCATTGATATCACATCCAATTCTGGCTGTTGGCTTGGTTGCTTCCAAACTCCTGGTTGTTTCAAGACTTCCCTTGGTTGTTCAAGCCCTCCCTTCGTTGTTCCATACAACCTTGGCTACACAGTCCTCGAATACCCCAATGAGAGCCACTGCAGAGAGGCATCAGCGTCCAAAAGGGTTGATACATTCAATCGCTCCTTAAAACCCAGGAAATTGCCAGTAAGTATCCCTCATTCGCCAGATTTCCACGTGGGTAAGCGACTTGAATTGAAACAGAATCTCTGCTGTTCCACAATACTCCTCAAAGAAGATTCTTCAAATGAGGCAGGTTGCACTAACGTTCCTCTTCTCGACTCATTCCTGAATCGCGATCCTTGAA